>JAIZAY010001426.1:0-14996 GCA_029531755.1 Holothuria leucospilota | reverse complement strand
ATAAGCGGTAAGGCTAGGAAGGACGTCATTTGATCTCGTGGGTTATAAATTCCCTGTATCCAACCCTCTGACTGTTGGCATTGAGAGACTGTTATGAAATGTACAGTAACGCACACACAGGCAATACACATAGATGCATGTGATCCTCCCATAGCTATAGCAGGATAATTACACTTGACCAGCTGATTCGTGACATTGGTGATTTAAGCAGTTACATAACTTCAAGGACTCTGAAACTCATTTCCAGGCGCACTGTTCAGGTTCAGTCTCAATCCAGACATGAGTTAAAACAGTGTTACTATTTTACAGCAGAATATGCGCAATGCGCAATTATTTTTCAGAAGTTTCTGGATTCAAACTTTGTACCTGCTGACTGGCGGATTGCTAATGTTACTCCAATTTTCAAAAAGGGGGATCGGAGCTTGCCTTGCAATTATAGGCCGGTCAGTTTAACCAGTGTTGTGTGCAAAGTTATGGAATCTGTAATCAAGGATTGTTTGCTTAATAAATACTTTTAGATAATGGGTTACTAAATCTGTGTCCTACATGTCCATGGTTTTTTTTACCGAGTAGATCTTGTGTTACTAATTTACTAAGCCTTTCTTGAGATGTTTCGCTTATCTCTTGACTGTGGTCATAGTGTTGATGTCATTTACCTTGATTTTTCAAAAAAAAGAAAAAACACCTTTGAATAAAAGTTCCATTATTAGGAACTTATGGTTAAACTGCATAGGTTTAGGCATCAAGGGCATTTGTGCTGACTGGATAAATTCATGGTCTCAATGGTAGATCTCAGAGGAGTTGTTGTTAATGGTAAATTTCTCTTCTTGGAAAGAAGTTACAAGTGGAGTTTTCCACAGGTGTTCTGTGTCCTTTGCCCGCTTCTTTTCTTAATTTTCATCAATGATATTGATAGCTCTCTCACTTCTAGTATTGAGTAAAGTTCGCGCTGATGATACTAAGCTCTATAGGAAGGTTAGTGATAAGTATAGATGCCTCATGACTGCAAAAAGACTTGGATAGAGTTATTTTCATGGTCTCAGACTTGGCAAATGTCTTTAATGCAGATAAAGTGCAAAAGTCCTTCACTTTGGTCCTAAAATTTTCAGCTATTATTATAACATGAATGGATAAGTAATTCTGAGTGATGTGACTTTTGAGAAGGATCTGGGTGTAGTTATTACAGGTGATTTAAAGCCATCTAGACAGTGTGCACTTGCTGCTGCTAGGGCCTAATCGGGTGCTTGGATTGATCAAGAGGATTTCCCAGTAGTTTTAGCTTAAAGAAATTGTACTAAATCTGTATAAGCAGTTTGGTAAGACCCCACCTCGACTATGCAGCCCAGGCTTGGAGTCCCCTCTATGAAAAGGACAAGCTTCTTTTAGAGCAAGTATCAGAGGAGAGCCACTCGCCTTATACCCAAGGTGAGACACCATACCTTATCATGTTAGACTTAAGCATCTTGGGCTTAACCACCCTGGAGTTGAGAAGGATTAGGGGGGACATGCTTCAGTTTGTAACAAATTTCTCCTCTGAAAGGAATCCTTTGTCCTCTTGCACATTTATTTAAAGGTTCAAGTGGTAATTCTTCGGGTTCGAGGCCATTGTAAGAAGCTAGTTAAGAATTTTGCAAGGCTCGACATTAGGAAGTTCAGCTTTTCTCATAGAGTTGTTAACGAGTGGAATAGTCTGCCTGAGTGGGTAGTTAACTCCACATCTGTGCACTGCTTTAAGGTTAACATTGACAAGTTCTTCCATAAGTGTGGTAGAATCTAATTGTGCTGGGTTCGTTTGGTGTTGGTTGGTTCTTTGTTTTCAGTCAAGGTTGTATGGACTTCAGGGCATCTTATGGGGCCTTAGCCCTCCTTTGCCCTTTAACCTGTTATGTTATGTTATGTTATGTGGGATGAATGTAACTAATACTTGCGATAGACTGCTCAACTTTGGCGGTAGTCGTTTCATGCCCGTTCATGTCCTGAGCCGTAAATACTGTTTTACAAGTTCAGAAATTCTTAACATTCCTGTCCATTTGTAATTTTTCTTATGTATTCATGTATTCATTTAAGGGTGTTAGTGGATCAGGGTTAGCACCAGAATTTGCTTGACGAGAACACAAGCTCGGGTGTCAGGTAGGGATGGGGTGGCAATATGAAGCCCCTTCAAAACCCCGTCCAAGGGATGATTGGGAGGATTGAGAAAGCAAAATTTTTTTCGGCTAACGTGTATAGCCCCCCCCCCCCCCTTCAAATTTTGGATCTTTTAAAAAACAAACTTTGAAAAATTCCCGTTTCTGTTGAGGAAAAGTTGAAAAAATCCAGTTTCACAGTAGAATAATGGAAAATTTAGGGGTTTTTTTTTAAATCTGTTTTCCTTGAGAGCAAATCATGTAAAACGTTTGGGCTACTGTAACCTTCAGGCATATTTCGATAACACGCTTTACAGAAACCATGAAGGCCTTCTACGAAAAATGGAAAATTTCCCTAACAGGGGATCCCAGATCAAATTTAAATATGCTTCACACAAACATTACCTTTATTATTTCTTTATTCATCAATAAAGAGTCAACACTAACCGTTGTTTTTAACTCCAAAACTTTTAGCAACTTTCTTTCATGAAACCAGTCTCGCACGCAGGAGGCCCGGGTTCAATTCCCAGGTCGAGTCATACCAAAGACTTTAAAATGTAACCTACTGCCGTTGTGCGTGATGCTCCGCATAAGCAATGGAGTAAGGGAAAACAAGCCAGTGAGCCACAACTGGAAAAAAGGCCGTGGCCGGCTCGACTTGAACCAATTGGTTGGAAACTGGGCCGTCTAACCTCATCTAACTAACTAACTAATTCATGAAACCAGTCAGGCCACTGGTGTTCCCACTCAACAATCTACCAGTATGCCCATTTTAACGAAGTCCTCAATATTGACCATGGTGTCTGATTTGCAACTTCACTTGTGCAGATGTCCACTAGGCTTCTAGGAGGATATTTATCACTATCATCGAATAGGCATCGGGGTAGGACATCACGCCATACTATGAGTAGTGTGGGATTTTTAGAGGCTTACTAAAAGAGGCAACATACGGCATCAAACTTTCAAAGCTGTCCTAGGCTGCGAAAGACTTATTTTTTGCTGTATACCACCCAGTGTTGAAGTCGAGACCGGCACATCCGAGACCGAAGCCGAGACCGAGATCGGAGGGTTTCGAGACCGAGACTGAGACCAGGGGCATAATTTCGAGACCGAGACCTCATATACATATATTTAAGTGTTTGAATAGGGTCCGGTTACCCGCTTCCACATCCACACACTGTTTATGATTTTTATAACTAAACTTGTTAAGAAATCTGAGAGTCTAGAGGATCATCAATAATAAAGTTAGTGTGTAATTCAAATAATGACTGCACGGTTTAGCGGGTTTTGAACAGCCTGTGAGTTCAGTGCTTCTCTATGGAGCACCAGGTTAGACTCTTTAGCAAATCCTACGGCATTTAGGGACTCGACTGAAGGGCTAGTGTTTAATGGAAATACTCTTGTTAACAACTGATCATCAGTTTTACAAAGCTTAAAATATCTTATAGTAAAAATTCATATAATTCGTTAGCACGGGAATAGCGCAATATGCTCTTATGCCATCTTTAAATAAATTCTTTACATGAATTTTCCCTCCAACCAAAATGATCCACTGTTTTGCGAGATAAAATTACTATCACAAGGGTCCATGTATCGTGATTTAGTTAAGCCTACTGTTGGAAAAACTTTAATGCGCATAAGTTTTATACCTAACGTTAGAACATTGGTCATGCTGCCTTGTCGATTATAACCAATCTTCAATTTCATAAAACTTTATTTCAGACTCTTTCACTTTGATAAATGAAACGACAAGTATACAAATTAGGAAGAGACTGAGGAGTGATTACAAGAAGCTTGGAAAAGCTTATCTATCACCCAGGGACATTACAACTTACAAATAATTACAACATACAAAAAAGAACAAGGAAGACAAAACATGAAAGTCTGACTAACGAAAATTTAAGAAACCTATGTATCACTGCTGTATATGAATAAGGTAATCTTTAAGCTTACTTTTTAAAGTATTTGATTGCTTCCAATTTCTAATATTATTAGGGAGAAAGTTCCATAATTCAACACCTATGTACTTAATACTTAGTTGGGACGATTTTAGTCTAAAAACAGGACAGAAAGATTACTCGAAAAGCATTTATGATAAGCATGAACTTCGTGAAAGAAGTGAAAATACCAGTGTCAAAGATTAGAGAGCAAATTTCCATGACCCATGGACGGCGATTTGTTCTCAGTATTGGGGGGACATGACCCCATTTTCAAATAATGTACTGTGTGAAAAATCAAAGTCAATAGGCGATTTCTCAAATATGGGGGGGGGGGCATGTCCCTTTATCCCCCTCCCGGGATCCCGGTTCATGCCATGAACCTAACTAATTAAACATACCAATGCAATAACAATTAAGATTATAAATAGAAAGAGTATTGAACTTAACAAATGCAGTACTGAAATGTGTGGCACGATACAGACTTATGCTTATGAAGGTAATACGTATACATCTCTTTTGAAGAGAAAAGAGTGGCTGGATCCTACCTGGCAAAGCACCGCCCCAACATTACAACATTACAATAGGACAGGATAGGGGAAAAAGTGTTATACAGCATGAGGAGAATATGTCTAGGTAGGAGATGATGCAGTCGGCTCAGCATTCCTACACCTTTAGACACTTTATTACTGATGTGTAGACTATAATCTTCCCAAGTGAAATGTTGGTCAATTAATACTGCAAAGAACGTGGAGTTACTTTTAATCCTAACTTTTAGCCACAGAGTTCAGTTTCATCGATATTTGTAGGAGTCGGCCTAGCAGGGATCTGAAATTACAGACGGTGGACTTCTGGAAATTAAGTGATAACCTATTAACCAGACTTGTAGTGAGTACGTACTCGTACTCACGGGTTTACACTGTTGCCTGTACTCGTACTCATGAGAATTAATTTGTTCTCATACTCGTACTAACAAATTTTGAAAGTTCTGCATAGGGATTAATGTAAAATTTTGTACTCGTATACTCATGAAAAAGGACATGTACTCGTACTCGTACTCGTACTCGTACTCGTACTCACAACACAGACATTGCCCTTGTGCTCATACTCATGACATTGTACTCGCACTACAAGTCTGCTGTTCACACCAACCCAATCGCGTACATTCAAAAATTCATTCTGAACAGTTTCTACCAACTTACCTAGGCTCAGGATTTGAAAAGAAAAGATTTGTGTCTTCAGCATAAAAATTATTTGAAGTCTATGACCACCCTAACACCCTCACTCACCCCCATTCTTTACGGTAGCCGGCAATGTTGGACCGCTTTTGCAGGGAATGAGCTGTCTATTTAGCATTTAGTCCCCAATATATCTGCAGTGAACTTGAAGATTCTCTTATCAGGACGTGCATTGGAAAGAAGGTGCCGGGAAAGTTTGGAGACTTGACGGAGACTTATACATTCATACACATATTTCAAACTATGCGGAGGCTGCATACATACCGTAGCCAGGATATGCAGCATCAGAATGATGCATTGCCTTGGCGGGACTTCTTGCCTATTTAGTCGACATTATAACACACTTGTTAAAATTCCAAAACGGTAGTATCTTCACTTAATCCCTGCTTTGAGCGGGTATGGAGAGGGGTCCGTCTGTAGGGACAATCGACAAATACATCAGTGGTAGCAGAAACAAAAAAAAAACACTTTCAAGTTACTAATTTTCAACAATTAAAACCCAGTACTAAATGAGGTGAAACACATTTAAGATACCTATCGAGAGATGTATATCGTATAGGCTGTACCATTAGTATTAGGCAAGCAAATGTACCGAAAATCTCAGTGAATGTACTAACAAACTTCGTAAGGACTGTGTGGGGGTCTATTCCCCTTGCCCTTACCCTCCTCTTTTGGTTACTGTACACCACTAGCAATGCATACTGTTTTTGGTAATAAACGTGATCAAAGTCGATTGTATTGTGATGTGTATATTGATCAGTGTGTCTCAACAGGATCCTAGAATGAGAAAAAGTAATATGTACACCAAACAAGCTGCTGCAAAATGCAAGAGTTTGATGTTCCATAGTTAACACTTAACACTGATGAGAAATATTGCAGACGAAGTAGCTTGTTTTGGCCAAACTTGTACTTCACGTGTAAGCTTTCCTCACTCTTTTATATGACAGATTCAACAGAAGTGTCTGTTTCAGTTTACCTTTTATGCCTTCACTGGGCAATCCAGTGTTATCATACGGACGAAAAAGTAACCCATCCGTTATCGAGGAGGACGTGATATTATACGCTGTAATAGTGATAGCGCCATCAGATGAGGAGAAGATATTGCATATAGCACACACAATCAGGTCGTACAAGCCTCTCCCTTTAACTTTCCTTTGGGTGCAGCTGGCATTAGCCTACCATCCCTACATGTTCCTAACATTTTGAGATTTTAAGATGAAACGAATTCCACATTTGTTGTTTTAAGCATTTGACACGAAAGGTCTCAATAAAAGATGACAACTGCCCCAGCTACATTAGAAGCCTGGAGCCATTGTTTTTATTGAGACCGAATTTGGTTACGGTACCTTCCTAAAGCGACTCTTCTTTCGTATTTCAGGCAATCTAAAGTACGGTACCAATACTGAGAATACGGGCGAAAAGAGGTGTCCCTCCGGCTGCCCTCCCCCGGCTCTCCTACTTGTGTGTTATACGCTTTACAACTTTACTCCAGAGTTCAAGTAATATTAAATTTAGTCCCTAAAATTTTAGAGGATGCAGTGTATACTATGTTGTTGAGTTGAGTTAGAGCAAGATGAGGTTTTACGGCTCAGTTTCTAACCAGTTGGTTTAAGTCGGGCCGGCCACGGCCTTTTTTTTTTCCAGTTGTGGCTCACTGGCTTGTTTTTCCTACTATGTTGCTGAAGGGATGTTGCTCAACTTGTGATGTGGATGTTGTGGCAAGTGTATCTAAGCTCTCTTTACGCAAAGATGTGTGAAATTGAAGGCATTTTAGGCACCGTTTTGACTTAAATCCTTCCACTGTGGAAAAAGGCATTTAAGTTGGGTGAATTTTGAAATGGTAAGTCCCTATATCTTAGTATAGACACTCTAGAATAAATAATAAGCTTCAAGATTGTCAATGGCGTCTGGCGTATGGGGTTTTCTACACCAATAAAGATAGGGGAATGGGGGATGACATCTGTCCGTTTGGCAGGTGTTTAGAAATTGAGACCACTGCTCATATTTTCTAAGTGTACAAAAAGGCTAAACCTGTTGTTCAATGGGCTTCCATTTGTGACATGGGCGGATATACTCCTTTGTCTATTTAGAAGTGGTTGAGTGCTTTTCTCATTGTCTATGGGAGCTAATTAATTAATATTGGCTAATCCTTTTAATTTTAAGTTTGATTAAACGTCTCCCACTTTATTTCTCTCTTATGTTTTTCATTGTTTATAAACTCTGTGAACAAGACGTTAAAAATTCACGTTTAAAATCATTTATGACTATGGTTAGTAATGTACAAGCAGTGAAGGATTAACAGTCTTGTTACAGATGAATTACTTTCATTACAATTCATCCAATTGCAATGTAGCTTTTTTCACTACTTTGTCCATAGTTGGGCTGTTTATATTGCATTGATGGAATTATACGGTAGTTCTTCCCACAGAATTAAAAAAATTGTCGACCTGTAAATATTAAATGCGCGTAACTAATGTAAATGTAAATCGTGTAAATATGTTCATGGACGGAAATACAGCTTTTTTCTCCAAAAGGGATGCATGAAAGAGTATTTATTTTTGATCAACGTCATTGAATGGCATTTTAAGCATTAAAGTATTAAGCTTAATTAGTTAGATGAGGTTTAACGTCCCAGTTTCCAACCAACTGGTTCAAATCGAGACGAAAGGGGCCTTTTTTCCAGTTGTGGCTCACTGGCTTGTTTTCTTGCTTTATTTATTTTTTTGGAGGATCGTATCCTCAGTTTACAATACATCAAGAAGACAAGAGAAAGAGAGGGAAAAACGCATAAATTTTCACGGTTTTCTTATTATAATTTATTTCTCTCATTTTAATCGCACATATTGTACATAAATGACATAAATGTATATAATATTATCCGTAAGATTTCATTTTGGGTTCTCACTCTCTTAAACAGAAATAAGGATTTTCATCAACAAAAAAGAATTGTTAATGTTAATATAACTCAAAGATATTAAGATTGTTTACTACCGTATTTTTTCAAAGCAATCGTAAGCTCATTTAGAATGGTGAGAGTTATGACGTATATATCCATATAATTTTCAATTTATTTTTCCCATCGTTTACTTCAGTGTAACTCGCAAACATTTGCATGCCATATACATCAACAGTATTAACATTCTTGTTGGTAAAAAAAATTGATAACGTACAGAAATTAATGTTCTTATAGGTCAGACGCAGTCGCCCCAAACTTATTTTGACACAGTAGCTAAATGTCACAAATTTCTTGCTATTTCTCTTTCAAGTATCTTTCATGATATTTTAGAACATAAATACTGCATATTCAAGGTAAATCAAGCAGTTGCTCCTTGTAAATTTTACAATTTAGTGAGAAAATACTGTCACATGATTCTCAAGAGCCATTCAGGAAACAGGATAGTCTATACTATACAATTCTTTATTGAAGTGACTGCATTCTCCCTTTAAGTAAAACCATAAGAGAAACAATTACAGATTTTGTGATATTGAGGATTCTCAATAACAGATGGCTAGAAGTGGTAGAATACGCTGTATTAAAACATTAATGGTATAAAAAGAAATATAGGTCATACTTATATAAACAATATAACAAGAGATGTAACTGCGATGGATGAAGGAAAAACTAATCTAAAAATAGCTGGAATGTACAGCCACTACTACAAGGTTACCAGTCTAAACCAGCTAAAAAAGGTCCAAAGACCTCGACAAGCAGTATGAGAAGCCACAGGAATTTTCCCCACGAAGGAGATGATATCATAAAAGCACAAAACAAGATCCTACACAAGGAAAAGATACTTCAAATGAATGTCATTATTTAAAGTTATAAGGTCTCCCTGTCCATCCCTCCATTTTCCGCCTGTAAATCTCAACTTGGTACCTCTGTCATACAGGTCCTTCTCTTTATCATCCCACTTCTTCTTTTCGACAAGATCCGTTCGTGTTAGGTCGTCCATAGTGAAAAACCCCTTGCCTTCGAGAGCAGTTCCCCTGTTCTTCACGATGAGTTGCTTGTCCTTTAAAGACAATCATCGAACAAGAATATGTGGCGTCCTCTACAGAGTCTCTCTCCCGTCTCTCAGGTATGACATCTCTCAATGATGACCTCATTACCGCTTATGAATAGGGGTAATACCTTTGTGTAAACGAATGACTCACAGTCCTCCTCTATTGTGTTCGAGCAATACGGAAGTCATTCCTTCTCGACATACGTTCGAACTTATCTCAGAGTCCTTTGTTAATTGCTACAGTTTTCTCCAAAGCAGAGATTCTCTTGACCCTGCCAACTCCCAGCTTGACCAAATCGTCCGACTGCTTATCCTTGTCGCTTATTTGAGAAATAGATCAGATCACCCACGCGTTTTGCTTGATATTCAATAGATTTACCTAGTTCCCCCTCCAATTTCGGCAGAATAGTTTGAAGATCATTAATAGATATCAGAAATGTTGCCTGAAAGGATCAACGTGTTGCCACGACACGCCGGGTAGACGGGGTCTTGAAAGGAAAGTGATGGGGGAGTGAGAAAAGCAAAGAGGATGGATTTGGAAGAAAGTTTTTTTCCGAAACTATTCCATGACTAAGCCTATTATAAACACACTTGACTTCACAAGGTTTGTGCCAATTTTGGCCTTTCCTAGGAAACTGACAAGCAGAAAAATCGCAAGGTGCACTGAATTCACCCAACATTTTAGATACCTGAAGGAAATAAAATCCAACTTATTTGAAACAAAACTAGTTGAACTGTAGGAGCAGCTGACCAGGGCCACATTGCGAGTTTAGCATGAGGTGAATAACCCTGCAGAGTTGCACGAAAAACATTTCGAAACATAAGTCAAATACAAAAGATAAACCTGACCTCAGCATTACATTGATGGAAACAATTCGAACCTAATAGGAAACTGTGCAAACTACGTAGGTGGTCATGAGCGGGGGTGGGGGTTGGGGTGTAATATTTACCTTTATAGAAGAAAACTGTAAAAATACTAAGGAATACAACACTGATATGAGGCGTGCCGGAATTTTGTAGGATTCAGTATAAAAAAGTTGCCCTCCGTCAGAACTTAAAAGTGGTAAAACTTCTGGTGAATAATCGCTTTTAAGAAGAATCGTTCTTTATCACTCCTAATTGTAATCAGGTAATGCTCCCCAGCAAAACTTGGAGGGGTGTGATCCTTTGCCTTATCCTGAGGCCATCCTTGCTTTGTAGAGACTGGGATTTGAAGGTGAAAAATTAGTTGTAAGTTGTGTGTGACAATTATTGTCTTACATAATAAAAAGGAACTGAATGGACCGGGGAATTCCCGGCATTTTAGTACTTTAATTTGATAGAAAATGCCATTCGATGACGTTTGAAAGAGTTAATATTCGTAACTTCTAAAAAAAAAAAACCCGCTGGAGCTTTCGCTGGCCAACCCCACACAAGGCCAAAGTCTATAGAAGACCACAACATATAACCCGGTTGCATCTTCTGTTTCTCGTAATGGTGTACTATTTTGATATTATTAAAAATAAAGAGGTTTCAATGAGCGAGTCGTCCAATGACTCGAAAGTTGCCAGGCTTTCGTTAGAAGTGGAACTTCTTACTTGTTCAGGCAGGAAGTCAATACATATTTCAACAGAACGCTTACATTAAGTACCACGCTAACATATGAAAACTAATTTCAAGCCTGAACTCTGATTTTTAAGTTCTCGTTCTTTTCTCGTGCCACATTAGCACCTTTGTTAAATGTCTTTTCGTGGTTAAACTCTATCTTTGTTTGTTCTCTATTGTAAATGGTTTCATGAATATGAGCAGGAACATTAATATAAAACCACCCTTTCTTGTTTTCAATTTAGAAATATTTTTATGTCATAGTCTATTGTGTTATTTGTAGTTGTTTATTATGATGCCGAGTGCTTGTTTAAGTTTCGATGTAGAAGGTAACATAAGAATCGTTATAAGAGCTACGGTATATACCTTTTGGTGTTGAGGATTATATTTAAAATTATTTACTATTGGATTAAATTTCTACTTTTCCTTAAGGAAGTATGCTTAGCATATATATATATATATATATATATATATATATATATATTATATATATATATATATATATATATATATATATATATATATATATATTTATATATATATATAGATCTATATATATATATATATATATATATATACAAAGCACCATAATTTAAAACGGACCAAAGATATATTTATTTTCTTCATTTTTAACCGAGTTCACAGCCTTCCTGGCAATGAAGTCTAATACTCCAGAAATAACGCGCAGCTGTTCAATTCCTTATCACAAACTTAAAACACAATATTTATTTAAAGAAAAAAACAGTATCTGGGCTCTGGCTTCTTCGTTAATTACATCTTCGTGGGCTTATATGTGTTCTTGCCTACACGTTTACTCCCCGAGATCCGTATGATCTTCTTAAATATTTATTCGAGTCACTTTTCAGGATTTTAATGCAAAGAAAACAAAAACACAAAAAACAGAGCTGAAACTAACTCAAAAGGAACTCAGAGAAAGTTCCATAGGGCTTGTGATGTGAGTCCTCCTTGTGCGAATATACCGGCAGTCTGTAGGTTCTATGATGGCCGCCCGGTATAAGCATATAAAGTGGCTAGAGGAATATTTGAGGTGGGCGAAATTAACATAATGAAAAAATCATGCAATTACCTTCCAGGTACTCTAGTTAATATAAAGTATTAAATCAAGTTTAAGTGATCTCGGACCATAATATTTGCGACTCTGGTCTAAGCAAATAAACTGAAACCACTCATTAGGGTTTTCAAATGCAATTTGATATGGACTCGTACGATGAAAAAAAGGGAATTACCAGTTCAGAAGTTAAACATGTAACAATGGGGTCAAAATAAAGTATAATGGCGTTTTTTGTTTCGGACGTTGGCTTTTGAAAGCAAAGGTGATAGTTATTGAATCCTGAGTTGATAAAGAAATGGAGGTTTGCCAATTCGGTGTGCTTAATCCCTTAAGAGGCGGGGGGATGTAGTTCGCCAAAAAAGGTCAAATTATTTCCTTGGTGTAGAGGACTGCATCATTGGATACGGGATGATTCATCAAAATTGATCCGCTTACCCTTCGTGGGCAAACAAGTTTATGGTCATGGGATTTACGTTCAATATCTCAGCTCTATTCTGATAAGTAAATGAAGCCAGGGACCTGTCACAGAAAGGCCACAGTACATACCCCGTATGTGAAGTTTTCAGGCTTGCCGACGATAACCTCCGGATTGTCTTGCTCTTGAAAATTATATGCCACCTAAATCCAAATGGGATTGAGAAGTGATGAGAATGTGTCCTATCAGCTGTTGGTCCGGGTGGAGGCACCAAGATTTCATAAGTAAGGGGAAGGGGGTAAAAAATGGGGAGGGGGATTCTGTGCCAGTTGGGGGGACAACAGAAGATGATGTCGTAACCACACCTCAGACAAACCCATGAAGTCAGTGTAAATTAAGCATATGCATACCTGCGATAGTTTGTAAAAGGGGCGGATCCTTTTTCACCTCGTGCAGATACCATCCTGGAAAGGGATCTAAGGGAAAGGGGTGTCCTACCCCTTTCAGAAACATTATTTTGTTCATTTAAGGTGACTAAAATGAAAAATGGTGCGACTTTGGCGAGTTTTCGAACTGATCATATCTTGAAAAATTCTCATAACTTAGTGAATTTCTCCTACTTTGACCGACTGGGTACAAGCGGAGGGCGTGTTGTCTACTTGGAGGGGTGGCAGATCCTCCCCTTAAGAACTTTTTGTTTATGTAAGTTAGCTAAGATATAAATTGGTTCTATGTTTGGCAAATCTTTAATCTAATTACATGGTTATATATAGGCTTGGTCTCATTATTTAGTGAATATTTTGGCTGTGCATGCAGCAATGCCGTGTTCCTCCATATAATTACTCCTATACACACGAACAATCAGCCTTACTCTTAGACTCTTACTCCTTACTATTAGACTCTCACAGATGTATATAAGTGGAATACGCTTGAGACGGTTGTTGTGTTCAATGTAAAGCCAAGGGTTTCTGTTATCATTGCTACTAACTTCGGTTTGGTCAGGGGGAACATCAGCGACATTTTTGTCTGGTCGCGTTGTTTACAGACTGCGAATAATTCACTGTTTTGATGTTAGAAAACTGCGTTATTCAGAACTGTGTTTTTAACATTAACAAGGGTTTGTTGTTGGTATAGCGCCAAGGAAGGGAGTAGTTATTTTTCTGCAAGCAGGTTACTTGAAACTAGTGAAGAAAATTTACTAGGTTGTTGGGTGTGGTGGTTTGCTTTGGAGGAAAGCACGTAAGTTTTTATGTAAAAACAATGAAGCCCTAGCAGCGATGTAGGTATCAGTGGCGCTAAAGGTGGGCGTTTGTATTTTAATTGTCAGAAGTAATGCACAGAGTTTACGTACAGTACAGGTATTGTTCGTTGTTTAACGTGGCTGATATTCTTTAACGTTACGTGTTCTTTGTCGTGGATGTTTTTTACATAAATGACAGCATTATGTTATTACTGTCAGAGAGGCATTACAAGGTTAAAGCGGTGCAGATGTTAAACTATAGGTTAAGGGTATATATTGCATGCAGACTCAGTAGCAGTAGAGTTTTCCCTGTCCATGTTGTTTGTGTGTTAAGCTCCAATTTTGATTGATTCAAATGAGTTTTTATATAGCATACTTTTGACATGCATGATCCATTGTGTATATAAGGACCTTACGTAGCTTTTTTGAGTTTTTAACCCGAAGATTAATGCAGTTGTTTTGTATCCAGATTTGAATGAACTAACTGGATTGTGGAAGTCATTTCAAGAGGAAATAATAAATTGATATCATTTCCATATCATTAGTACAATTTAGAAATCTGTGTGTAACCAAAATTGCTGATTTCTTATCTTCGCTGGTCCAAAAAATCTTTTTCAAAAATAAGGGGCCCCAAAATAAGCTGGAGCGGGCCAGCTCAAACAAGGGGAAAACAATAACTCCCAAAAAACCAGAAAGTTTCAGTTTTTAAAGGCAAAAAGGCCCCGCAAAATGGAAAAAATTATTTTAGTGCAAAAAATTTTAAAAGTTTGGAAAAAAGGAAATAGAATTTTCCCGGGGGAAAATTTGAAAAAAAGAAAAAAGGATGATGAATGAAACCATTTTTTTCTTAAAAGATACTCCGTTTCCTTAAATCGGAAACAACCAAAATTTTTTTAACCCCGGGGAAAAGCCCTTTTAAAAAGGAAACCCCGAAGGCTTTTTAACACAATTTGGGGATCAGCCCCTTCAGTAATTAAATGGAAAAACCAAAAAACCCCAAATTTAAATGGGTTTAGCCAAAAAACAATGGGGGGCGGAAATCTTTTTTGTTAAGAGTTGCCCCTGGGCCTCCCTTCAAATTAGTTTACTTGGGGCCTTTCCGTATATGGGGCCTTTTTTCTGGGACTAAGTTAAAAAATTCGTTTTGAAATAAACTCCGGGGCGTAACGTTAGAGATTTTAAACACTGTTTACAAAAACAACGAAAATTTCCTGTTAAAAAGAAACGGGGAAAAATGTGTTCGAACCAAAAAAAAAAAAAGAACCTTACCACTATAATCCTAAAATCCGGAGGGCTTCCTTGGTTTTCAAAAAAAAACGTGTTTTAAAGGAAAAACCCAAACATTTAAAAACTTATTTTAAGTACCTGGGGGATAACCCA
>JAIZAY010001361.1:0-15826 GCA_029531755.1 Holothuria leucospilota | reverse complement strand
CTTCCAAAATACTAAATTTTTATTCTTCCACTGTATCACTCTCTATAAATGTGCACAGTATCATAGCCGTGTTTTGCATGTCTAACATAAAGTCTGTTATTATTATATATCAAAACAAGCACATGGCTTTTTTAATTGTGCTGTATTTACTACCGTACTTGACAGAACACTTTCAGAGAATCTGTGAATGAACATTTCAGTACCGGTACTTAAACTTCACAAAGATGCATTGAGCAGAATACTGTAGTGTCAAATGAAGTTCATAGCCACTGTCAACTACTGTATAGTCCAAAGCATCCTACATCTAACGAGAACATGCACTGGAAAAGGAGAGAGTTATAAAATTAATCCAAGCCAAAAGTTTGTTGAATATTCACTTCGATATTAACCAAAAGCTGAGTTTCACTACACTACAGTATCCAACAAATTTGCTTCTTTACAGTAGGTAGCAGTACTTGAAATGTTACATTAGCTGGATACAGTTTGCAGCATACAGGATTTTAGGAAGTTGGGGACCCATGTTAATTCATGACTTCTGCATGGGTGCCTCCATCTTAGGTCTGACTGTTGTAAAGCAGGAGCTGGTTACTATAATTAAAACAGCCTCTTGCCCTCCAAGTTTAATAGTACTCTTCATGGCTTCTCAAATGCTGCTCCCAGAGAGCTGAGTGTTTGGTAAGTCCAGTTCTTAAAAAGAATGTGGATGGCTACAGTATTTTGGTTTGTTGCGTAACGAGTAACTTTTTGCATCATTTGGTGTGAACTTACTGAGAGCACTGTCTTTTATCATTCAGAATCTTGAGCCAGACAAGTTTCCAGTATATAAAGTACATATACGTATAAATAAGACACGTAACTTCTGCCAGGTCTTTCTTCATAACACATGAGAGTCCACTGGTGTTTGGTGTCAAAGAATACTGTACATGGCTTTAGGCTCATAGAGAAACACACCTGTGCAACATACAGTAGCTTGATACTGGCACTTCATTTAAGTACGGTATACTGTACAATATATTGCGGACCTATGTTGCAATTCCATTGAGTAACAGCTCATTACAGTATATCCATACTGTTTACTTTCAAAACATTGTAAATTTAGGGTTGCCATTTCGAGTACTGTGGCAGCTCTCTGCTACTTGTTTATACTGTAATGTACAGGATTCCATACAGTCTTTAACTCCAATCACAACTCACACTTGAGGGTTCCTTGTAAAAGTTGTTTCAACACATTTAAAAGTTCAGGAGCTGACAACATGTTGGCTTCAGGCTTTGACAAATTTCTTTTTCATTACTTGTCCATCGGGCTAGCTGTTCTCTTAGTCTACTTGTCCGCATGAATATTTACTTGTCCACTTTTAACATGCCTTGGAACTCCTTTGTGGAAGAGACTTCGCAAGTATACTTGTCCAGCGGGCTATGATACTGAACAATGCACTTCCCCGAGTGAGTTTTTACTTGTCCCGGACTATCAGGCGGAGTGGAAGCCTGGTTGGCTTAAAGTCTAACAAAAATTTTGTAGATAGCCTTGCTTGTTTTCCTGCAAACATTAAGCGACGCTTGAACTCTGGTGTAATTATCATTACAGAAGGCAGAGTGTAGTACCCACTAAGCATCACTTTAACATTAGAGTTGCAAACAAATGTCCAGTGTGTCCACTACCTCATCTCCTGTTGTAGTGAAATAAGCCAACTGCCTGTACTGTACATCCAAGCTCTGAGTTTATACTACACAGAGTGTCCATCACAATTCCAAAGGTTACGTCAGGTGGTTGATCATGCCATGCTGTACGAGTTCCCTGTAGTGAAGAGAGTGATAAATAATCTGAAAACACTAATTGTTTCAATGATGATACTATTATTACAGTATCACTAAACAAGGCGTGTGAGGGTGCGTGGGTTTAATTTTGTTATCAGGACCTTTACTGAACTGGGGGGAGGAGGCTAGTTTGTCAGGGGCAACTTTGTCAAGGGGTGAGTTTTTAAGGGGTAAATTTGTTAGCCTAGACTTTGCTAGGGGACGTGATTGGTCCCCGAAAATTTCACAAACCCACACACAATTTGTTAAATTTACGATGAAGTTAAAATTAGCAAAAGCAAACATATTCATTGCAAAATATTAAGGAGCATGTACTGCTTGATGACATGAAATGAAAAAAAAAATGAAAAAAATGATTTAAATAAAAAAAATCTGATTTAAATTAAAAATATCTTATTTCCTTTCTTTTTTTTTTAATCAAAGAATTGCCATTGCCTACTGTATTTGAAGATGGAAGCAATCCTTATCTGCAATGAGGCTAGTGCTTTCTAAATTGTGTTCATGTATCATACACGGGGACGGGACATTTTTGTATCACATAAATAATAACATGGGATGTTTTGGTGGCACAATTGCAGAATACCCCACCAGATTGAAGCTCTTGTTTTTAACGGGCTATGGGCTACGTATGCAGTCACTCACCTGTAGGCTACAGTAAGTGCTATCTACTTGTTAGTTTATTAAGACATGGGCAACAATGAGTCATTCTCAAAGTTAACTTACCTGCTATATTCATATACTGTACCCATAATATTGATTTATTCTGACTTTGTATCCCTGTAGCCATTTAAAGGGTACTACCTTTTTATTCTTAATCTAGTCTGACTGCGTATCCTCATAGCCTCTCAAAACTATATCCCGAAATTGCAACTGGGTACCCCCGTAGCCTCTAATAATTATATTCCAAAATTGTTTTCCCTTAAAGGGCACACTAAACCGTACGGAATTTCACCTAGAATTTAGTATTTTCGATCTAGCCTATCCTCTCTAATACTTAGATATATATCCTTTTAAAAACAAAAAATAGTTATGTGCAATAATTCATAGTCACTATGTAGCCTGCTGTTTCCCTGGCTTAGCTTTGATACTGTATGCGGAGTATTCTGCAATTACTCCATTTTGTTTTCTGTTAAAGGGTACAATAAACGGTATGGAATCTCACTAAGGACTTAGTAATTATTTTTGATCTAGTCTATCCTTTTTAATACTTAGATATATATTCTTTTCAAAACAAAAAATGGTTATGTGCAATAATTCATAGCCACTACGTACTTAGCCTGCTGTTTCCCCGGCTTACAGTAGCGTTGATATGCGGGGTATTCTGCAATTACTCTGTTTTTGGTAAAAAGTGGGGATGTTTTGGTAGCCAAAAAGCCGGGATGTTTTGGTAAAGGGGCATTTTGACTGGATACCTTCGTTTTAACCCCTCTGCTTTATCCGAAATCAACAGAATAGGCCTACATAGGCCTAGGCTAGGCTTAGGCTAGAGCCGCTAGGCCTAGACCTAATTCAGTATAGGGCACAACTGAAATTCCTCTCATAGGGACAGTTAGTGTTACAGGTATAGGACGAAGACCCCAAAATTCAAGATATTTACTTCAAATCGGAATCATATCAGAAATTTCCTTACAATGTTCTACCTTTGCACAAAACTTGCAAGATTACACAAAAAAATCATCCTATTTTCAAGCTAGGTAGTGTAATTTTGTGATTTTTTGTATAATCTTGCAAGTTTTGTGAAAAGGTAGAACATATTGTAAGGATTTCCGATTTGAAGTAGATATCTTGAATTTGGGGGTTTCTGTCCTATACCTGTAACACTAATTGTCCTATGGTTCGAATTTCGGTTGTGCCCTAGGCCTAGGCCTAGACCTGCCTTGCTCAACATTCCAACGTACCCTGCTAACTAGCTTAAATTTTGATTTTGATGGTCAATGTTATCAATTTTAGGACTTTTGCTGAAAATTCACAGTTTTCTCTTCATAAACCATTTATCATAGGGCTACAGACCTGAGAACAGCAGTTGTCACACTGGGTTAACACTAGGCTGTACTACTTTGCACAGTACATATGGCTGTTAAGCTATGTCCTAACGACACAAATGCCTTATAAATATCTGGGCTTGTCTACAGTAAAGGAAAATATTCAGTGTGTGTTTTTTGCTTTGATGATATTTTGAAAGATGTCACAATGGTTTGGTGATTTTACAGTTCACCATACTTGGAGGACTATAGAGAGATAATAAAGACAATTTTATCAATGTCCAACTTATATAAAGGATGTTTTGGGCAGAATTTGGGGCTATTTTGGCCTTTTTTACCACCTATAAGTGTTACATAGGATGTGGAATATATTTATGATGTGAGTGGGACCTTTGCAGATGTGACTGATGCAGGTTCTTTGTCTTCATTCATAAATGTAATGTACAAAATAAATGGTAAATGATAAATGAATATTTTTAGGTGCACAAACACCGCAAAATTTTATCAGCAATTTGGAGTAAAATTTTGAGATTTGTCCGTCCATCTGGATATTAAATCTTAATAGTTGATATTTTAACTGAAAGAAAAGATTTCCAGAGCTAAGGTTATGATGTAACACTTAACCTTGATCATGTGCAGTACCACAAATAAAATAATCCAGCAGTAAATGCATCATAGTCAATTGCGGAGCACATGATGGTTACGTTGGTAACATGTCTGTCCCCTAATGGTTACGTTGGTAACTATCATATTAACAGGCCTGTAGGACACAAATTACCAGAGAATTTGATAAAACTGCATCTGTTTGCAGATGGCCATATTTGTCACTGGTTTGTGTGCTTTCCTCCATCTTTTTGCTTACAACAAGGGTATGAGAGCCTTCAAGGCCGTGTCCGTCCAGATGTTACCAACGTAACCATGTCCTTGTCGGTAGTATAACGTAGGCACATGGGGACATTGGTTTTTGATGAATGTTTCACATGTCATCAGTTTACACTTCAGGAAAGAGCAAAACTTGTGTCACAATGCATTCAAGTGTTTAAAGTGCTTAATTTTCTCGAACATAGTTTGGTTACGTTGGTAACGAGGACGGACATGTCCGTCCTTGTTACCAGCGTAACCATTGATCTCCATACTAGTCCATGTTTAACTAATGGTAATGCAATTTCAGTGAAAAAGTGTTTGTTCTTTATCATTCTATTAAATACAGGGTTTATTTACACATATTGTCCTCCTTAAAGATTTCTGGAGCAAAGAGTTTCCATGTCTGTCCCCGTTACATACGTAACCAGAAACACTTACCACTTAAAAAGTGGTGATAGGTGAAATGAACTATCTTCCTGCTCTCAGGAAAAAATTGAGACTACCAATCAAGCAAAATAACACAACAAAAATTTATTCTTAGAGGACTTCAAATTTCACCACCTTTGTAACGCTTTTATACCCCTTTATTGTAGACAAGCCCATCTAGGCAAAATTCCATCTTTTTGGCTTATAAGGGAGCAGAATAAATGGATTGATAGGAGAATTAAACTTAAAACATGACTTACTATGATTCTGATAGTTCTTCGGTGACACAAAAGTTGAAATTTCCAGGTAATTGAAGAGAAGTGCAAGCACCAACTTTCAAAAAGGTAACTGTCGGAAAATGTCACAGTGTCTCCACAAATCAAGTTTCATTTTCCTGATTAACGACACTAACATTTCCCTAACATTTAATACTTCTATTACTTTTTGCAAAGATTTTAAGTCCTAATGTTCAAGTTTTGTTGCATAAAATACATTTTAATTCCAGTTTTGGCAATTTTAATTTGTTACATAACCCTATTAGCACCTAAAATTCCATACACTTCAACAATATCAGGAAAGTTCCTGCAACATTCAATATTGTCAATACATACGTCTGTACTGTGGCATGCCATCTGAGTCATTAAGGAGCTTTCGATTGATTGAACGTGGACTGCGTTCACGTCGATCAGCGTGTCTAAGTGAAGCGTCGACTGGTTACGTACGTCAACTGTTATAGCCTGTTTCGATCCTTCAGTTCATGAGTCGACGTAGACGAGTCGTGTAAAACATTGAAGTGTTACAGTCTAAGACTTGCGTAATTTTGGGAATTCGCTCAACCATGCATAGCGCTGGTCAACAACATGAATTTCACTGCAGCTGTAGGTGTTTTCATGGCGATATATGCTACAGTAACAACATAGGCTAACTTCGCGGCGAATTGAACTTGCTGCAAGAATACATGCCCAAAACAAAACAAATTCCCCAACAGAACCATCACTGCCTCGACATTTTAGGTAATTGTACAAAACAGATCATGGCGAGAGAAACTAGCATGTCGCTGAGTGCACTTGTTGCCGCTTTACCCATTTTCAGAAATTCTGTGACGTCACACGTGTGAACAGCGTTGCAGTTTGAGACGAACGGCAAAACCAGGGTGGACACGTTCTCGATTTGGATAGTGGACGAGGGAGACGACGTGACGCATGCGCAGAGGCTTAAAATGACGTAATCTCGTAGCAGTCGACTATGTGGACGTGCAAATCGAAAGCTCCCTATTAATAGATAAGATATAAAGTGATCAAACATTGCTGTACTAATTTTCAGTGGCAGAGGTGATTGTGAAAAATGGGGGGGGGGGGGAGAATGGGGGTGAATAGAGCAAAATGAACTGACAGTGTGTAAAATGTTAAAGTCAATAAAAGCATTTTCCAAAATATGCAGGTATTTTTATTCCCCTAACCCAGGGGATTCCCTGTCCCGTAGACAGAATTAAGTACTGTGGGATGGGAGCCAAATGGCTTAAAGAGAGGCGAAAATTTTTCAGGGGTTACCCAAATGTGTAAAAATGTGTTAAGTCAGTGGCAACCTGGAAACTTTCTAGAGGATGCAAAAAAAGTTTCAGGGGGTTTGCCCCTTGTCCCCTTGGCTACCGCGGTCTGGGAATTCCGCCTTTTATGTGGTACCGTAGTACTGAGCTCGCGTCAATATCTGAAATGACATAAACAACTAATGGTATACTCAAAGTGATACAAAAGGCCTTGGGGATCAACCCTCTCTTTGCCACTGGCAAAGTTTTAATCCTGTCAATAAGGGCGGGGGCTTATTATGATCAAAATACACGGTGCTGCCGACTAGGCCCAAAGTCAAGGAGAGATAGGGGTGTGCACATAAAAGATAAATAATTAATATTGCCTTCTTACATCTTAACATACACCTCTCCCCTGAACTCCTGGAAGCTATCAACCCCATGCACCCCCTATACCTGTGCCCCTTGTGCAGAGCTTAAAATGTACTGGCACCGTTAGGGAAGGGAATGTCTTGTCTACAGTCAGGCCCAAGCCCTAGAGTGATAGCCCAGTATGAGATCCTTAGGTATACCATACAGACCAGCATACGGGGGCCCATTGAACTTTGCACCCATGATTAAAAAGGGGCCTATATTGGTCAGCCCATATATCCATATGGGATAAAGTAGTTCTAGGGCCCACAGGCAACTAATATGATAATTTAAAATATGGGTAAAGTGCAGTATATCTGACTTATGCATGGAGGCTAACCCATATGCCCCCTTATGAGCCTTGAGTGCAAAATTTTATCGCTTCATATGGGTTCACCCATATTGGGCCCATATAGGATTGCCCTTTAAGTGTAATCATTCGTCTAAGTCAGTCCTAGCTGCAGATAAACACAGTGTCTGCATCAAGCAGACCCAATCTGTGGTACCCTGCCAAATATCAGTTGAAGAAATATGTGACTTAAAACTTGAACTGGGTTAAAGTGGGTTGAGTTTGGTTCTCAACTAGGATTCCAACTGGTTTTGAAAACATAGTTGAGAATATTGAACTCCCAGTTAAACCCAGTTCACAACACAACAAATCCCAGTTCGACACAGTTGAAGGCCATGATCCCTTATTCACTCCCAGTTGGAGCCTAGTTCGACCTAGTTGGTTCCCAGTTTAACCCAGTTAGACCCCAGTTTAACACAGTTGAATCCTAGTTGAGCCCAGTTGGAGTTGCAACTGGGTTCAACTGGAATTTATACCGGGGTACCCAAATGCCAAAGCGAATGCCAATCGGACTGCATAAATGCGAATGCCAATTACATTAAAGGCCACTGGCGAAATGACATCATGTCTACACGAATGCCAAAGCGAATGCCAATATGTACGACTGCATGAATGCCAATAAGCGAATTGCAACTAGTATACACGATACCAATACGCAAATATCAATTTAGCACTTGAAAATTAGCCTACATCATGTCCACCCGAATGCCATAACCATCTAGCTCCGATGTTCTACTCTATAAACCAATAAAAATAACGAATGCTACACGAATGCCAATAAGGGAATGTCAGTATACACGAATAGGCCTACCAATGTCAAAACCTAGCATTGACAGGTGACATTGTATACGTGAGTGTCATTATACCTTCTAACCAGGGAGCTGTTCAGCTACCTGTTCTAACTGCCCGATCTGGATCATACTGTGTTTACAATAACGATAAGCGAATGCCAATTTAAAGAATGTCAGTAGTATGCGAATGCCAATGAGCGAATGTGAAGGCCCATTGGCGAAAGACATGTCTACCACCTTCCAGTAACCCTAAGCGTGCACATCGCAAATAAGCGAATGCCAATTAGAGAATGCCATATACGAATGCCAATGAGCAAATCTCAAAGCTCATTGACAAATGGTGTATCTGATGTCTACCCGAATGCCATTGCCGATGCGATCATGTTCAATGCAATGAGAGAATGCCAATGTTAGGAATGCCAATATACACGAGTGCCAACGAATACCAGTACATGTTAATATTGATATGCCTGCTCTATACGTCCGATCTTGAATGCCATCATTGCTCAAGTCCCGCTGTCGAACGTCAGTTTGACCTTACATTGAGGTAATGCATCAAATTCAGAAACCTGATATGTTTGCTTCCTTGGTGTTGATCTGCTCTGCTGTGTAAATGCTCGAATGCCCAGTCGCAGAATGTCAAATATCATACTCGCGGTTTCCATCCTGCGAATGCCGTTTTCAAGTTCGCAAGTTTACATTTGTTTGTTGAATTAATTCTATTCAAGACATACAATGGAGCTAATTCTAAAGAAAGTTGCATTTTTCAGCTGTTTTCTGCTGAAATAATTTATGTAGCCTATATCTATATTCGAATGTCGACGAAAGGAACGCACCTAAATAGCGCGTCTTAATATTTTTGCTAACGTATCAGAAGTCAGATACGGCAAGAGGCAGTGAACGTCTGAGCGTCGGCCTAAAAATAATATCTCTATGCCATGATCACCGTGATGTCTTTTCTAACCTTCCGTATATAACTGTGCGCAACACAAAGTCAATTGGCATTCGCATTTTTCTATGATAGTATATAGGCATTCGTTGGCATTCGTTTTAGCATGTCCCCCTTAACGTTTTGTAGGCTAACGTAGGCCTAGGCCTAGGGCTCTCTGCTCACGCGGATATTTAATTTTAGTGTAGCCTAAGTCAGTCAGTTAGGCATCATTAATTAACGTTTTCGACTTTTCGTGCCTCGATTTGAGAGAATTTTGCCGTATTTCAGACATATAAAGTAGACATCGTTCGAACAAATTTTAAAATGAATTTCTTTTTTTTTTTCTTCAACAATGGGGACTAGAAAAACACATGGACGGGTATGCAGAATGGTCTGTTTGGGAAAATGTACAGTACCAGTAGTCAGTACAGGCAGAGTAAATGTACAGTAATATCAGAACGACCCATCTAAGATTATTGCACCACTGTTCTTTGGCTATGCTTGAAGTATCTTGCTATTTCCCTTTTTATGAGGCTACATGGATATGCAGCCATAAGTCGGTTTGTTTTTGTGAGAAGCCAAATGGATAGGCTATGCAGTAAAAATTCAGTAAGCATGTTGGGTAAGTAACTTCAATTTACAAATGATGTTGGAAAGGAAAGCACCAAAACAGAGACTTCATGCACAAGATAAATATTTTGTATAATCATGTACAATTTTCTTCTTCTTTCGGATCACGGTGACACATCCAGAGGACATTACTACACCGCGCATGCGTCAGGTGGTGCCCTAAGCCCAAATAAAATTGGTTAAACTGGCCATGACATGTAAATTGGAGTAACTGGAGACTAATTTAGCCTAAAGTACACAAAAAGCTCTTTCTAAAACTGTTTTCATCACCCTTACGGCCTTGAGCATTAAAAAGGAATTAATGTTTCAAAAAATTGCACCAAAAAATAGACTGCTGAAAATGAGATTTCAAGCCAACACAATAATGACGTCATTTTAGGAACACCAGCCTCTGTATACCGAACGTGGCGTACAGCATAGCCTATACATACGTAAGAGATAGTAATGATTGTAATTCGCGGCATGTCTTGAATTTGAACTTTATTCTGTCTGTTTGGAGAGTGGTGTCGGTCTGTTATATTTTGGGGCTGCAGTAGGCTATTACTAATAATTACAAATACTCTTGATTCATAACCGAAAAACGAAAAACTCGGCAGGGTACTGTTCGGTTCGGTCTGTGTACAGTGAGTGGACTGGCAGCAGCCAGCGTAATACTGTGCACACTCGATCACAGCCTAGGCTAGTTCCACGATTTCCACTGACACTTGCACGAAAGTAACCTAAAGTTCATATTTTGACTGCCTTCATAAAACTTTACAAGCTAAAGTCCCTTTCAATTGCTCCAAATGCTTCTCGTGCTCGAATTGTTGTGGTGTTGTACTTTTACCTCACCTAACACTGTCTCAAATCGATACGGTCCTATGCGCCGTAACGAATTACTCACCCCATCTGCACCACTGACGTCTTGTTCAGTATCGCCTTCGCCTTTCTGATTTCAAATCCAAGAAAACTCACTTTACCGACAGTCCACTGACCATTCCTGTCCGATCAGGGAGTTGCCATAAGAGGGCAACTCCCTGGCTCAGATCCGCCATTCCAAAGAAAGTATTACATTTGATTTCACATGGTACCTACTACGAAACAGTGCTGGTGATACATTGTGTAGTAACAGGTATGTTGTGTACTGTACAGTGTACCTATGCTGTTGCGTTGTGAATGTTTGTACATGCAGCTACTTATCATGACACCAAGACGAAAAACCTGCGTGAAATGCATTTAATTGACTAAAACAAGTGGTAAGCACGAGAAAAGGGATAACAATTCCAAAATTTACAACTTTTCACCCAGGTTATACATTGTATCGACCTTGGTAACCGGTACAAGGGAATGCAAACACTGTATCAAATGTCCGAAGAATACCACGCCAAACAACGATCAGTTCCTAAAGTGACGTCACATGATGTAACAAGATTTTGAAAATTTTCGGAAAGACTAACTTTTCAGGGCTGGAAGAGGGTGTATTTTTTCTCAATTTTCGAGCGGAAAAAAAAGTTGTAAACAAACTGAATGGTTGATTTTCGTTGTAGGAAACGTATTCCTAAAGATACCAAAGGGTTTAAACCGTTAATTTACACGTGGCATAGGCACTTTAAGTAATGAACGGGGTCTAAACCATCAATCAAATCAGCAGGGAGATTATTCCAATCCTTCAAAGTCTTGGGAAAGAAACTAAATTTATAACAGTTAGATCTAGAATAGAGTTGGCAAAAATGGAGGTTGTGCATCCCACGAGTAGTCCGGCTAGGGTGTCTAAGTCTGTCCATGGGAATATTAGCCTTACCTAAAAAACCTTTCGAGAAGAGAATAAGTCTATTTTGCTTGCGATGCTCAGCAAGCGTGGGGAGATCAAGGTCCTTCAAAATGACAGCCATTGACCCTGGCTCACGAGAAAGTTCTGAACTAATAAAACGAGCCGATCTCCTCTGAATACTCTCTAGCTTATCTTGTAAATAGGACTGATGTGGATCCCATACGCAACAAGCATACTCCAAGACAGGCCGGAGGAGACCCTTGTAGGCAGCTAACTTCACGTCGCGAGAGCAAAAAGATAGGTTTCTATAAAGTACTCCCAAAATCTTATTACCCTTGTTGCAGATAGACTGAATGTGCTCATCCCAGTTTAGGTCATTAGAAATCGTAACCCCTAGGTACTTTATCGAGTCCACCTTAACTAACTTTACATCGTTCAGGACATAATCGAATTTGACCGGGTTTTTTTTCCTGGCGAATGTAATGATGTTACACTTAGAGGGCTGGAATCTCATGCCCCAAGTCTTAGCCCAAAGACCTAGATTGTGGATGTCATTCAGGAGCATACCACAATCATTAACATTCTCTATGACCCGATAACATACACAGTCATCAGCAAAAAGTCTAATATTAGAGGAAGCGGCATTTACAATGTCATTAATATGAAGAAGGAAAAGAATGGGTCCAAGGACAGACCGCCTTGGGGACACCAGAAACAACATCGTCAAAAGGGGACCGGTACCATTAACTACAACAGCTTGCTTACGATCTGAAAGGAAGTCGTCAACCCACCGAAGAACCTGTTTGGAAACACCAAGGCTAAACAATTTGGTTTTTAGCAGCTCGTGAGGCACGGTGTCAAAGGCCTTTTCAAAATCCAAGATAAAGACATCGACCTGCTTTTGTGAATCCAAAGATGAAGCCCAGTCTTTGACGACAGATACTAGTTGGGTGTCACAGCTGTGTGACTTTCTAAAAGCATGTTGCTTTGTTGATAGGGTATTATTCGACTCAAAGAAGTCCATCAAGTTGGAACTTATAATATGCTCTAACAATTTACAACAAATACAAGTGAGCGAAACAGGCCGGTAGTTGCTAGGGAGAGAACTATCGTTCTTTTTGTAAATAGGGCAAACATTTGCCCTCTTCCAATCGACGGGTATCCTTCCGTTTGAGAGGGATTGTTGATACAAGTGGCTTAACATAGGAGCAAGATCAGAAGCAATTTCACTAAGGACCCAAGGATGAATATTATCAGGTCCCACGGCTTTGTTTTTATTAAGGCCTTTTAACCGCTTTTCAACTCCATGAGTAGATATGGTAATATTAGCCATTCTGCTGCAAGTTGGTCTACAGAAAGGGATAACATTAAACAAGGTTTTGGTAAATACACTTGTAAACTGAGCATTGAAAGCACAGGCCTTATCCAAGTCAGTAGTAGCTAGTTTGCTATCCGTTTTAAGAGGGGGAATACCATGTTTTTCTTTTTTTTTGCCATTTATGTACCTCCAAAAAGGTTTTGTATCATGTTTTATATCACCAATCATACCATTGACATAATTTGTGTGGGAGATTTGGACCTCTTTTTTGATTCTAGAGCGCAATTCAGCCCACTTGTCACGCAACTTGTTGCTGTTAGTTTTTTTGAAGATAGCATGCAGCCTGTCCCTTCTTCTAATCAGCTTACGTATGCTATCGGTAACCCACGGAAGGGATGTTTTACGGTAGTTCCAGTTCTTTTAGTGGGAACGTTCTTCTTAACTGTTCTTTCAAGAAAAGACTTAATCAGTTGCCAGTTTTCATTTACAGTACGATTGTTTTGCCCCCCATTGAAGTACCCCAAGGCAAAGCTCCGGGTATCATTTCTCATAGCACCATAGTCGCCCTTAGAGAATTGCCAGATAAGCCTACAAGGTTTCCTTTTGATCGGAAAGAGACACCTCAATCTACAGAATAAAGCCACATGATCACTAAAAGGGTCTAAGGGGGAGATTTCAGTAAACTGGTTAGGTAAATTCGATATTAATAAGTCAAGGGTATTTGTGCCTCTGGTTGGAAAATTTACGAGTTGCTCTAAAGCAAAATCGTTTAAAATATCCAGAAGCAGTTTTCCGGAACTGTTGGTAAGACACAGTCCATTATCTTTAAGAAGCCTAGTACTCCAATCTATTTTACCGAAGTTAAAATCCCCTAAAACATGAAAGCACGGCTGTTTTCTAGTTTTGTGAGTTGCCATGATTTTACTTAATTGCTCCCGGAACAAAAGGATATGCTCAGAAGGAGCATCGGGGTCCCTATACCATGAGGCAACATAATGTATGGTACCATTGACAGAGAACTTGGCCCAAACTGACTCAGAACCATTTGTGAGGTTACTGACATCCGTGGGGGATAGATTGTTTTTCACCAGCAACATAGTACCTCCACCCCCAAGAGTACGATCATTTCTGAAAATGGTATAGTCAAGGCTCGAGGGAACCAGTTCACTCGTTGTTATAGAGTCATCGACTTTAGTCTCCTGGAGAGCCACAATATCGGGATGGGTCACACTAAGAAAGGCCTGAAGATCGATTTTTTTTACCACGAATACCATTGATGTTTATAGAGACAAGAGAGATCCCCTTTTTACTAGTAGTTTGATTATCATTTGATTTCAATGATGTGCCTGCATGCGTACGCGAGACACTAAGATCCTCTGGTGGTCGGATCAAGAGAAACGAATCTATTACCAAGACTTAGACCTAGGTGAGGATTACTGTTATTAGCCTGAGGGGAAAAGGGTGCCGAGAAAGCAGTAGACAGGTTATTTTCATTACAGGCTGGGCAAATCCAGATACAATTAGTAGCTTGGACGTTTTGATAGTCGAGATCCGAGACTAGTGAACACCTATTTTGAATCCAGTTATTACAGGAGTCACATTCAATGGCTGGGTCACTGCCCAAAACCCTTTGGTCACAAATACCACAGGGCAATGAACAGCTGGGGCAGTACCATTTGTCATCAGGGTTTGAGAGCTGCAACTTTTTGTACCCAACACTATCAATGTTAGCACACCGTGCATGGACCCATTTATCACATCCATCGCATTCAACAGCTTTGTCCCAATTTTTAACCAGTTTGTTGCATTGGCCACAGTAAGAGCCTGGGCCAGGGTTTAGCTCAATATCCCCACCCATGACTAAAAGAATGCATAGGAAGGTTAATTTAGACAAGTAGGAGCATAATCGGCAATCAAGTGTAAAGTACGATTTAGAGCTAAAATAAGGCCCAACACTAGGGCAATAAATAGGCCTAGGCCTAGATCCACATGAAGGTCCCCATGAATACGTCATAACTCCCATGGGATTAAAAATGAGAAAGAGCATACTGACCGACCTTGGAGTCTTGATGAGTGGTCTAGAGAGGGACATCCAGGGGTGGGTGGTCTGTCTATGGCCGGAATGCCATCTACTGTAGAGGGAAGGCTACAACTAACAAGAACGAAAATAAAAATGAGGCTCCTCTACATAACGCAGGATGAACAGAAAGGCTAGGCCTCCACAACATGCAGAAAAAGCACAGTACCTAAAACAACCTAACATGACGATAAAAACACCAGAGAGCACAAAAACGTAATCCGTAAAAATCGCTACTAAACACTGAAAAATAGAAACCACCAAGCAGAATCCAATACTAAAACAGTACAAACAACACGGTTAAAATGGCAGTCCACCTAAAAAAGCAACAAAAAGCTGAAAAACAGGAGCTAAAAACAACTAAGAAACACAGCAATTAAAAATACGTCCTACTACCCCGACACATGCGCACAGGTCAAATTTCAAAATTTCAAATTTAAAGTTATGGTTTCCTAGACATCAATCGTGTGTCAAAGAGAATTTTCTTTGGGGGAAAAATTTCCCTTTGAAGTTTGATTGTATGACATTAACTTGTGGCATACAACAAAACAGTTGCTACAACAAGCCTTTGTATCCATGAGAAATATCCATGGAATTGATCTGTGGTACTGTATGGTACAGTACAACAAAATCCAGTTTGCAAACTCGTCTACTCCCCTCACCAGGATACGTATGTTTTCAAGAGGCTTCGGGGATGTGAAGTTGATATTCTGAGGAAACTTCCTGTCATCTCAAGCCTAGAAAGGTTAACTTGTCTCTGAGAGGCTATGAGGATACGCAGGCAAAATTTAGGTTGTCTTTGACTGTACAAGGCTACGAAGATAAACAGTCAGGATTCAAAACTGTGTCTCTAAGAGGCTACAGGGATACACAGTGACTGCGTTGTCCCACACAAGACTGGAAAGTTTGCATTTTGCGCGGGAAGTAACTTGTTATTTCTCAACCGATGTGTGGCCA
>JAIZAY010000423.1:0-48704 GCA_029531755.1 Holothuria leucospilota | reverse complement strand
TATTTCTTTTACCTCCACACCATTGTTTCGTTCAACAGCAGGCAAACGCCCTGCGATGGAGAAGACGCTCTCGCCCCCGGACGAAAACTCTACACACTTAACAATTGTGCTAATCCCCGACTTCCGGGCATAGCAGCAGTTGTGTGGCTCGAGGCCACGTGGAAATGAAAACGAGGAAAACCTCAAACTATTTTGTAACTAAAGGACAAAAAATAGGATAAAGTAGAAAGCCACAGGCTACACAGAAACAAGGATGAGGTCCGCAGAACAAATGGACAACGACCAGACCTACTTATTCACTACAACACAAGCACGCTATAAAGGTAACTCTTATGGCACAATTGGCATATAAATAGTAGCAATGGAAGCCCCTATTTTCGTGCCAACAAAGATTGTAAATCACCTGTAATTTCCTAGTTGAAAGATAAGAATACAATGGGAAAAAGTGCATGTACGCTAACATTTTTTGACGGCTTTTCTTAATACTTGTTCGAGTTGAAGAACTTTCAGCTGATTCTAAAACGGTTTTGAGGGGACGATGAAGTTAAGGTCTCATCACCCCATGACGAAACCTTTTTTTTTTTCGTTCCCATATTTTCGGTGCACCTAAGGGTGGCGTACTTCTCAAAACACAGTCCCAAAAAAAGACGAATGAAACATCACCAACTGGAAAGTGAACTTACAGAGGCAGCCACAATCATGAAGAAGGATTGACCGTTTTTTCCTTGAAGTCCTGACAAATGTTCATGCCTTTCGTTTGAACAAAACTTTGTGGTGTAACTTCAAGTCCTAAATAAACATAACAGGTTAAAGGGCAAAGAAAGCCAAAGCCCTCTAAAAATGTCTAACAATATTAACCTCGTTCGATCTGTTCAATCCAACATTTGGCCCGCCGATCGATGCAAAGTCCTTAAAAAATTGTTGAAACATCACAAGCCCCATAGCTCCTATATAAAATTCCATATTAAGTAAGAAATTATCATAGTTATTCTTCCAAAGGCTACTGTTTTTGCATGTGGACGTGGAAAAAATTCCCCAATATCCGCTTGCCTTTTCTGTAACACAAAACATCAAGGTGAACCCATTGGGTGCATGATGTGTCAATCTGCCCAATCATAAATTTTACAGAAGTGCTGATAACACTTGAAAGTCCAGGGGTTGTAAAAACTGTTACACGACGAGCTCAATTTTTGTCTTCGTCGTCGCCTTCAATTTCTTCCTTCACTTTCACCTTCCCCTTGTTGCTCTGGTTTTTTGCTGTTTGCCACTGACCCTGAGGATGTGGAGGTTGGAAGGGAGGTGTTATGGCTTGGAGGTTGTACACACATGTGGATACGTGATCTTGGCTTTTTCAAAGCGTCACAGTTTCCCGCTTTTCGTTTCCCGTTTGGGGGGGGTTGGTCTTTGGGATGGGGACTTCCTCTGGCTTGTCGTATGACTTTTCCTATATTGTTTAGGAGAATCTTTTCCTCTGTAATAGCAACACCCCCAGGTCGATACCTGAACCTTCTCTCTTGGCTTTGTTGTTTGCACAGACGTCGAAGGACGAGGCCACTTTGCTGACAGCAGGAAATGTTGCTAGCGACGACTCAGCTCCATCAATACAGTTTGAAGAATAATCACGACTGGTGTTGAGGGTTTGCGGTGTGGTCCTGAGATTCTCAGCTGGCATGAAATTTTCCGTTTTGACAGCATTTTGTTCAAAGGAAAAATGCCCGTTTTCGGAAAGACGAGGTAAATTTTCAGGAGTGAATGCTTTCATGTAAGCAGTGGGGAAATTAGCCTCGTGATGTGGTAGTCGGGTAATGACTTCTCCTGGAGTTTTTTTCCTCATGAGCCTTGTGGGCACTCGTTGTGGAAATGAGTCTTCAAGGCTTAAATACTGCTACATCTCCAATGGTGCAGGATGTGGGCTCGTGTGTGGAGGCAAAACAAAAGAACTATCTTGTTCTCCAAAGCACAACTCTATGAGGGGCACACTGATGTGGGAGTTTGTGGCCGTCATTACAAAAAGTAAAACATGCTCATCTGCATTAACGATTTGGTAGGAACTTGATGAGGTGATTTTGCACGTAGTCCTTGAAACTTCGCCATTGCTCCAGCCTGCTTTTCGGTTAAAGTAAAATTGCTACCTGGCAGAGCCCCATCCTTTAAGCTTTCAAACATCTTCTTTCCCTTGAAAACGAATACGGAGGTACGGTAATTAACAAGGGCGTTTCCGGCCGCTATGACAGTGGTGATGGCCCCTATTATCTGTAGTAATGCCTGTTTAGCTTTCCCATCCGATTGCCCCACGACGCACTTTGGTGGAGAATGTTCTACTTGGAACCCCGTCTCATCTATATTGAAAATGAGCTGAGGCTTTCCTTCAGATTGTACTTGGTCATGATCAGATCAAGCTCTTTAAAATAATTGTTAACAATTTCTTCCGATGAGGGCCTTTGCCCTTTTTAAGGGAGAGTTTCTTCTGGGGCCTTCCGATTTTAAGTTCAGGCCCACCTTTTCAAAAATCCCTCAAACCACCTTTTCCCCCACTTTGGTTGTTGGGCCCTCGTTTCCTCTGCAACAAAACAGCAGAGTTGATATGCACAAAGAAATGACCTCCCTTCTGCTGAGTGGATACCCGACCTTTGCCAATAATAGAATGTGGTCCTTTTAATAAAGACTCTCCTCCGAAGATGTAAAAATAGTAGGCGGTCCCAGATTTCCGACCAATTTTGGTCTTCTCCTGTCCCCCTTGTCTCTTAGACTTTTGAGGAGGAATACCACAAAGACGGGCTTGCTTTTCGTATCGCCATCCTTTTGTTGTTTACCAATTGAATGGCTCTTCCTCAAATTTTGAAGAAGGGGGTAATTTCCATAACGTTTTTTCGGGCTGTGAAAAAAGAGTGAGGAGTTCATCAATAGCTAGCTTTATATATCTTTAAGTTGAATACAATCTCATGCTTTAATTCATGTTGCCCTCATTTTTATAAAAAAAGAAAAAACTTTAAACTTGCCAGGGGAAACAGGACACTAAACAAAAAATTAACAATGGCTGCCGAGTAGTTTTGAAGGGTGACTGTGGGGGCGTACAATTATCAGGTTATACAAACATGTGTATTATTCTGATCCTAATACTCTTTTCCATCTAATCATCTTCACGGATCAAGTTTTTTTACGAATGGAAGCTAAATTATTCTTTATATCTGCAAGTTATTTCACAAGGCTTACATAAATTAGTTAACTCCACAGATTGCTATCGCCTGCAAGGTGTAATCGAATCAACTATATTTAAGCCTGTCAATGTTTTTTAGGCCCTTCAATGTTATAGGGCCAACTTGGCATAAACTGAGACGCATCCAGTGCTTTGTTATGTCTAGATCTGCTTTTAAACCTTATTGTATCAAAAGATACAAAACTAACCCTACTGATTCATCTCTCCTTTTTTATTTACAAAAGATTGTAAAGTTGCCGCCGTACAAAAACTTTCAGTCGATCAAACCAACACTATTCCTTTACGAGGCTTAATAATATGCAACCTTTTTGAACTCAAAAAGTAGTAAAGTGACCTTTGAACTGCATACATTAAGTATTGCGCGTCAATTAAGGTTAGAGGCCTTTCTGCGACTAAGAAACGTTAGGCTCCGGCCGGAAGGACATTCGAAGAAGAAAAATACGGTGATTTTTTTTAGTAATCTGTCGTGATCCCAAAAATAAGGGAACACGCTCATATGTTAAAAGTAAATGTAACATTTTATATAGTAAAGTGAATCCTATTCACCTTAAATTATGACATTTTGAAGTAAAATAGTTGTGGATCAGTATAGTACCTAATCTAAATACTGAAAGGTCTTCTGCAGTGTATCCGTTGCCATGCAACACGCAGAGCGTATGACGTATTGCACGAAAAAGGGGATGCACGAAAATAGGGGAACGTACTATACAGCTACCCAAACAGTGATACAAGTTGAGCACGGTAAAAACGACGAGAGCGAAACGAAAATACGTCTGCTCTCGTCGAAGACCTGAACTGAACTGAGACCTGAAGACCTGAATTGACAGAGTAAGCCATGCTGCCCAGCCTTTGGATGCAATTTTGAAAAACGGTGACAAGGCTTCCCAGGTAATGAGCCATCGAAGTAATCATGCAGAGAAAGACATCAGTGCAGGTATTTTAAAGTTGGCTGCCCAGCTACACAGCAGTGAAATTTTTAAAAGCAAACCACTCCGGCACCACTATGCGTTTCCTTCATTTCCAATTAATCCTCTGCAAAATTTAAATTTAATGGACTTTCAGGAATGGCTCAAGGATAAGGTTAAGGAGATAGGACGGAGGGATGTGTAACGGTACTTCGTGCTTGTTCAATCTTATTAGCACAACCATCTTGAAGAGTATACGTCAATCGCCTTCATTAATACATACATGTATTTCATACATATATATGTGTATGCGCTCAATGTTTTCAGAAGTACAGTCTGATGAACAAATAGGCTAATTGTACAGAAAAATAAGCTGCTTGAGATAACTGCTCACATCACATCTGCTGTAGAAATTGATATCCTGTAGACTATTGACTACAATGATATGTTAAAGTTCAGCAAGGCTTTAGCCAGAGAGCAGTCCAGTAGGTTTTTTTTTGGGGGGGGGGGGGGGGGGCCACCCCAATTCCCTGTAGGACTATACCTAGAATCGTGGATTGCCTCACACTTTTAGAAAATTTCCATGCAAGTGGTTTACTATTATTTCACTTATTTGGACTCTCTGATCACCAAATTTGGACTCCCTGAACTCTCCATCCTGGCTAAAACCCTGACTGGTACAGTATCTCAAGATAAAAGGGTTTTCAGATGGATTTTTCAACTGTTGAGGCAGAAAATTTTTCACTTTTTGATTCCTTGCCGAAGGCAGGCAAGGAATCTATGCGATGGTGATGTCGCGTGTGTGTGTATGTGCACCCGCGGTGTGTGAGCGATCCTGTGGCTATGGGTGCACTCAGCAACATGTCCTTAACAAGACACGGTACAGCCGGCGAGAGCTCCGCTCTCGCACGTCTTTCCTAGCTCACGCGGAGCTCGAAACTGGCGTAGCTGCCCGAAAATTCCGTCGCTGCAATGAGAAGTCTCGCGCGGCTGCACGTGCCTGCCTTGGCAAGCAGCCCGCCCTCCAGACACGTACGTCTGCTGGGTTAGTTGGAGGTCAGCCAGGCTAATGGGGAGCTTTTTAAGTACGTAGAAACAGGCACTGGCAAACTAAAAAATCCCAAACCCAAACAAAACCATGACGGGTCACCAACACAAATACTAAACAAACTATACATACCGTGCAACAGGAAACAAAAGAGTCTTTGTTACTACTGAACTCCAGTAACTGCCATTGCAGCCAACCCCAAAACTAATGGGGAAATCCCGCGAATTCCTTACCGGTACATTTCCCGCGTACCGCTAAGGAAGCGAGGGTGAGTATGGGTGTGTGTGTATGTGACGCTTTGCTTGTAAACACGATATCTCAAGAAGGGTAACTCCAAGGGGTCTCGTACTTGGCAAGTGGATGCCCTATATGGAGTAGATGATCCCTATTGTTTTTGGTGGAAGTCAAAGGTCATTTGGGTCACAAGAGGTCAAAAGGTCAAAACCTTTTAAACATGATATCTCAAGAAGGTAACTCCGAGGGATCTCATACTTGGCAGGTAGGTTGCCCATAATGAGTTGATGTTCCTGCTGTTTTTGGTGGAATTCAAAGGTCATTTGGGGTCACCAGAGGTCAAATGGTAAATATCTTGGAAATTGCTTGTAAACGCGCTATCTCAAGTTGTGTAACTTCCAAGAATTTCATACTTGGCATGTGCATGGCCCATATGAGAAAGATGATCCTATTGTTTTTGGTAAAGGTCAAAGGTCATTTGGGGCCACCAGAGGTCAAAAGGTTCAAAATCTTTCAAGCAGAATATCTGTGTGTAAAACTTGGTTCAACGTGAAACTTGCAGTGTAGCTTGCTTTTATTTTGTGCATATTTACCCTAAAAATTTCATGGATATTAAAAGTCATTTGAGCTCAAAATTGGCATTTTCTAAAGGTCATTCTACGGTAGCCTAGATAGACCATTCACATCAAATGACGTCATAACAATCTATGTAGACTCACTACACGCGCTCTAAAACCCCTAAAACTTAATCGTACCCATGGACATCCGTATCCGTTATGCTGCTTTATAACGATATCTGTAAGCGCAGTACATACATACGTGTAAAAGTATTGCGTACAAGGTACGTACAGTTGCATGGTGGTACCCTGAGTCGATCACCTAAAAATTGTAGTGTAAAGTCTGTGTGGTATACGTTTTGTGTGTAGTGACCGACTCAAGGTACCGACCGACTCAAGGTACAGTACAGTATAGTCACTTTACATCTGTAGCTAGCGCAGCTGAATCGTAGTAAATACGATCAACATACATATGCTGGGTTCCAACTTCCATTTGACAGGTGAATTCACCACGTCTGTCTTTTTTTTTCTGTTCTGTAGCACAGGTAGCTAAACAGGTTGTCTGCTAATCCGTACTGCAGAAAAAAAACATGCGGTGATTCACCACTTTACGACCTGAATGAATGCATACATGTACAGCCTTTCGACACTAGGATCAGGCCTATTTGTTCTTTTTCAAGAATATACAGGCTTAGGCCTTCGAGAGGTTGGTCTGTTTTTGTATTCGTAACTCCTTTACGGAGCAGACCTTCGGGAGTAGCGTTTGGTCTCACCCCTTGGCTCTTCACCAGAGAGTCAAAGGGACTTTGGAACAACCTGAAGACTGAAGTAGACTAGGGCCTAGGCCTAACGGAGTAGGCCCTAGCCTAGGCCTAAACGTAAAATTAGGCCTAGCCTAGCCTAGGTAACGCAGTACTAGTCTAGCCTAGGCCTTCTACTGCTTGTTGCGTTTTAAGAAGTGTGTTGGATATCCAGTTTAGGTGTAGACCTTAGGCCTACCCTTTCACAGATGTTTTTGATGGATGTGAGCTGGTGTTACCAACAAGGCACCCTAGGCCCACGAGCCTAGAGCTAGGCCAAGGCTACTAGTACTAGGCCTAGCCTATACTTTTCATATTAGCGCAGCCGAATCGTAGTTAATACGATCAACAAGCCGTACATATGCTACTAGGCCTAGCCTATACTTTTCATATTAGCCCTAATGTAGTGCAGGCCTAGTTCTCAGTTTCACATACATTTTGTTCCCTGAACTAGGCCCAGACCATTCACAATGAAAGATTTAGCAGTTTGATAGAATATTTGGAAAAAAAAAAGATCTCTTGTAAGTTGTAGGCCCTAGGCCTATAGGCTGAACCAAAATTTATAGATATTTTTTGAACACTATCGTTAGTGTTATGAACTTCAAGAGTCACGTTTGGTTTCGCCCCTTTGCCAGGGATTGGAAGGGACTTGGGAAAAAGTAGGAAAGTAGGGAGTAGACCCAAGGCCTAAAGCTCGGCCTAGCCTATGAACTGCAGTAGCCTAGGCCAGCAGCTGTTTGTTGTGTTGTAAGAAGTGTGTTGGATATGTAGCCTACATTTAAGCCTAGGCCCTGACAGAGGTTTGTGATCCATGTGAGTTTGTGTTACCAACTTAGCGACTGTTTGGGTTCGACTGTTTCTGCTGCAACATGGGTTCTCGTAGGAGTGTAGGTTAGTTAGATGGGGTTTAACGACACACCAACACGAAGGTGTTATATAGTGTCACCTAGAAAGAAAAAGGGGCAATGTTGGGTACAAAAAAGGGGGGTCAAAAGTGTTAAATTCCACTAGAAAAACTTTTCAGGTTTCACTAAAAAAAACCAAGCAAATGCCGGAGTCATGTCAAAAATTTCTGTACAGTCTACTCTCCTTAAGAAAGCCCAGAATAAGGGAAGAATCTGTTCGCTCCAATAAAGTTTTCAGGTCTGGCACAGCGTAATACTTCTGACGAATATGGGAGTAGGAGTGTAGGACCCACAGACATCCTATCATATAGGGCCAACATAGGCTACTAATACACTTTATGTATAAGTTAGGCCTAATATAGTGCAAGCCCAGGTATTGGAAAGCTTGCAATGGTGCGCGGGGAATATTAATAATGGCCAAGAGAATTCCGCGGCCGATACTATCTAAGCGGAGCGCCACCATGAGTTGTCACGGAACATAGCAAGAAAATTTAAGCCAAAACTACCTCCTACATTGCAGGAAATTGCCTTTCCCAGCCAACTTGCTTGGTTGCTGCCAACAAGTTTGCGCGGTTGCAGTTGTCAGTTGTTAAACTGCGCGGTTGGCAATTTCGAAATTCATATTCAAACTTTCCAATCTGGCTAGTTCTCAATCTCACATACACTCTGTCCCCTGAACTAGGTCTAATGTTAGGCCTAGGCTATTCACGATCAAAGGTTGCATGCATGTTTCAGAGAATAACATGTCTAGACTACAAGTGTTGCTGGAGTGATTGTTGCTAGGGCCTAGGCCTAACTTTGGGGCCCTAAGTGCTTGTATGAACATAACCATAGCTAGGCCTATGGGTATACTATGTCACAATTGAACAGCAGTGCTTGCTATTTATTTTAGCATACAATAGTGTGACCATCCTTGTAACAAGATTTAGCAGTTTGATATGATGTTTAAAAAAAACAGGATCACTTGTATAAACCAAAATTTTTAGACATTTTTTGAACATTACTGTTAGGAACTTCGAGAGTAACATTTGGTTTCGCCCCTTGGCGCTTCACTGGAGAGTCGAAGAGACTTTGGAAGAAGTAAAAGTATGCATGGAATGGGTTCTAGGCCTAAAGTTAGGCCTAGTGTAGGCCTATACTGCTGTTTGTGGTGTTTTTTTAAGTGTGTTGGATGTGTACATTTAAGCCTAGGCCCTGACAGTTTTGTAGGTACAGTATGATTGCCACAGATGATGGTTTGTGGTCTGTGAGTTCGTGTTAGCGGCTGTTTGGTTTCCGCTGGTTGTGCAATGTGGGTTCTCGTAGGAGTGTAGGACCCACAGATGTTGCATCACATAGGGTCTACATAGGCTACTAATCACTTCGTAAGTTAGGCCTAATGAAGTGCAGGTCTAGGTAGGCCCTAGCCTAGCCTAGGGTACCTAGACCTAGTTTTGTATATGTGTCTGTGTGTGTTTGTGATGCTCTGCTTGTAAACAGCCTCTCAAAAAGGGTAACTGTGAGGGATGTCAGCGTTGTCATTAGCCTTACAATCTCAAGAGTCCCGAAACTCTCAGCTTTCTATTTCGCGCGTCCCCCCCCCCCCCCCCCCAAAGTTTCAAGGGTTTCCAAAAATTTCAAGAGTCTTGTACTTGTACTGTAACCTGTACAGATACGTAGGTGCGTGCACAAGATATGGATACTCTTCATACAGGCATATGTATCAAGCTTCCGTCAAAACGGAGCATATCCCATGATTGGCAACATTATATTGCTTCCAGCAGTATGGCGGCATAAATTGAAAAATTCGCTGGAAAATAGGCAGGTTTGGAGCTTCAAAGGAACTTTGACTCCAAGTGTACGGTACAGTATATTGTAGCACATTTTGGATATTTTGGCAAAGAAATCTTGCAACATTTAGAGCTACAATTTTTGTGCTTATAAGGCTGAACATCAAGCGTTCACGGGACGCACAGGATTTTCTTCCAAGTGTCTCTAGACCGATTGTCGTGCATCTGAGACCGGGGAGCTCGGGTAAACGAAAACACTGGATGTTACTAAATACATCATATTGAGTAGGTGATTCCAATTATTTTTGGTGGAGGTCAAAGGTCCCCTGATGGCATGAGAGGTCAAGCAGTGGACACCTGGCAAACATGAGCTAGGAGTCATGGTACTAAAATTATACCTTGAAGGCAAGGAATCACTAAGCCCCTTGGCTTTCTGGTCAATGAAGAGTAACTTTGTCAGGTCAACAAACATTGGGGGATTTTCTGTTCTTTATTTAAACTTTGGAGAACCATGTGATTAAGGCAGGTCTTTGCGTAAAAAGTATTTAATCCATTTTTTTTTAATTAGTCTGGGCATTAAGAGGTGTACATTCATGTAGGGGCCCATCTCTCCTGAAACCTATTTCCTTTCAAACAAAATTATGGATACATATAACCCAAAATTTCATTGTCCTCATTATGACCAAAGTGTTCATAAGCATGATAGAATGAGCTTTCCCTTTCTCCAACCTCTAAATCTACTTCAGACTGGAAAAAGATGCTGCTGAGTACTGCAAATTAGGGGGACACATGCAGTACAGTAGCTGTTCACCCAAAAGTTATTTGCAGTCAACTGAGCAATAATGAGTAAAATAGAAATTATATCTTTTTAACTGTTCTGTCCTTTTGCTAGAGGTATTTGAGGCACGAGTGGTGTAGCCTGATCTTAAAATTGTGGGGACAAGCTCTTTTACTGAAGGGGTTTGGGGGAGGGAGGGCAGAGACAAACTCTCAACCTGTCGAGTCACCCTATCCCAAGATATACAGCTATAGTGATTATGGGCTTACTTATATTCCATGAGCTAAAGCACCCTTCAGTAACATCTCTCCGTGAAGCTTGCTCCAACTTGGTTCGGCTACAAAAATCAGTTGTGCTAGCATGGGTCCCTAGCCACGTGGGCATTCAAGGAAATGAAGGGGTGGATGCACTTGCTAAAGAAGCCCTACAGATGGACGTCACCAATATCTACTTGCCTCAAACTGACTACAGGCCTAAGATCAATGGCTTTGTAAAATCAAAATGGCAAGAACTGTGGGATTCCGCCCCCCCCCCCCGAAAACAAGCTGTACCAAGTTAAACCGAGGGCTGGAACTGGGGGACATAGAGCCCCCAGCAAACTGAGAGATGAGATAGTCCTGACTAGGGCTTACATCGGCCACACTTACCTTACCCATGCCTATTTACTTCACGGGGACGAGAGACCAAATTGTATACCATGTGATTGTGCTGTCACCGTCAGTCACATTCTGGTTGACTGTCACGAATACTCCCATATTCGTCAGAAGTATTACACTGTGCCAGACCTGAAAACTTTATTTGAGCGAACAGATTCTTCCCTTATTCTGGGCTTTCTCAAGGAGAGTAGACTGTACAGAAATTTTCGACATGACTCCGGCCTTTGCTTGGATTTATTAGTGAAACCTGAAGTTTTTCTAGTGGAATTTGACTTTTGACCCCTTTTTTTATTTTTGTTTTTGTACCCAATATTGGCCCTTTTTCTTTCTAGGTGACACTATATAACACCTGCGTGTTGGTGTGTCGTAAAACCCCATCTAACTAACTAACTAACTAACTAACTAACTAACTAACTAACTAACTAACTAACTAAATTATATTCCATTTCATTTTAGTTGGAAGCATTTTAATAGGGGGGGGGGGGGCTTTTTACGTACGTAGAAACGGGCACGAAGAAACAAAGCATTTTAATAAAGCAGACAAGTAAGTGGTTGAAAGTAACTTGTAAATATGATGCATGTAAATTAAAATAACACTGAAAGAAATTATATTTGGAGATTTTAAGTCATATAGTAAAATAAACATTTGTTACAACTTATCAGTGATGTTTTTTGGTCAGAAAGATGTACATTATTGTGTACTGTAGTTTCTATTTCATAAAATATATCACCTCCAAGACTCTATATAAAATCAATCCAAAAAAAGTGCTCATGCCAAGCATCATTTGGCAAGCCCAGGCAAGAAGTGAAATTTCCACCTAGCGATTTTGGTGGTTTGTGTTGTTGGCCATATGTAGTGATCCTTTCGCCGGTCTGGCCGTGTCCGTTTTTAGCACGTAAAAAGCACGCACAATTTCCACCTAGCTTTAGTTAAAAAATGGTGAATCCTTCTTGGAACTATATTTTCCATCCAGCATTAGAAATGTCTCTTCATTCAAGACAAAAGGTACAAATTAGTGCCAAATTTGCGGAAAGCAGACACCTCTTTCCCTCAGGATGGCCACCAATGCACCTGACATTCATTCGAAAGATCCTGCACATACCCCTGCAATCCTTGTTCTGCCAATACGTATGTAACCGGAGTGTGTTGGTACTATAAAAGTGTACTACATCAGTCCCAACAGAATTTATAAGCAAAGGGATTGCACAGGCCTAGATCATCAAGACAGGATTTAACATTCTGTGAAGGATCAAAAGCACATTTGCCAAGGAACTCTCAAGGAATATTACACAGGACTCAAAAGATATTAAGGTGACTAAATCGTAAAACTGTATTCAGGCAATTGGACTGGCTCAATGTTCTTCAGGCCGTCATGAAATAATGATAATGATATTTACATACTTTTTGCAACAACTTAAATAAAAAAAAAAAAAAAAAAAAAAAAAAAAAAAAAGAAATAATGATAATCAATATATGGTGTAACGAGTTGGCAGTGGCACATTAACATAATACTTTTGAAATAAAATAATGCCAATCAGGTTCAAACTAGTGAACCAGCATATGAAATATTAACTTAACCAAGTGTAAAGGACTACATCTGCAACTTTATTGTCAAACAGCTGACTCTGATGAACTTGGATAACTTAAGGCGCCGTAATTACTTAATTAGAGTGACAAAAATGTGCACAGCTGCCGGCCAGGATGCTCTTCAACAGTGGTACTTCAAGCTAGTTGGCTCATCTCGGTGGTGTCTCTTACAATAGCTTGGTGGACATCAAATTACCAGGTGGCGGGGCGAAACTATAGAACAGTACTTACAGTTCAGATCTGACACTAAAACACAAATGATGTAAACAACGTCTCGTCCTGTGGATCCAACACAAAATATTGGGACAGTGTAATTGGATGGAACGAATTAATTTGGCTTTTGAGAACAGGATACAGTCTAGGACTTCAGCTTTTAAGACTGATACCGGTACAACTTGTCACGATTCAGGAACAGTTGAATTTCTGAATGCACAGCTTGGCCTTCTTTATTCTTCAGACAGAAGACTCTTTAAAATTTGATTCAGCTTGTCTGTCCTTTTTTGAATGATTTAGACATTCAAATACAGTAAGTTCAGGATACTCTGGATAAACCAGACTTTACCTCAAAGAATCGGGAAAACTTGTAACTTTTAAACTATAATCTTGGGCTTTGCAAAGGACTCTCGGTGAAACAGGTAAGTTTGCTACAGTAACTTTGCTATGAGAATTAAGGCCTAATCGGTATTAAAGAGTAGAGGGATAGGAGCCTGGGAGAGAGATAGTGGATGAGAGTGGAGAGCATGGGCTGCGCCTCTATGTCTTATACTTGGAATAATCACTGCAGCACATGGTCTCAGCTATCCCATAATACTTCCTTGCACTTTTCTCATTGGTCTTACCCAAAATACTCAATTATTCATGGACTCTCTACACTGGCCACTTGCTCCAAGTTGAATACTAATTAGTCAGTCTATAATCACATGACCACTCTTTTAGCAGGAAAAGTTGCTAGAAACTTGGAAAACTTGCATTTTGGAGCTCAGTACCTGGCTCCTCCAAAATAAAGAAGTACATAGGGCTCACATTCTCTTTGGTCAACTCTGGCCATACTGTGGTCAAGAGAAACATTAACTAAAACAAAGGTATACATTAGCTGTGGTCTACAGAATACGCAAGAGATAAACAGCATCCTGTCCATTTGTCTTTAAATCTAAACAGGTCCAACAGGAGGCTCATTGAACTAGAAACCCTGTTATATGTAACTGTTAACTGATCCTTCATCAACACAAAATAGTTTAGGAGACGAATATCCATTCTAGGGCATGTGGGTTATTGGTTTGGGGTGGCCGGGGGGAGGTTGGTTTGTGGGGTATTGGGTTGTCAGTGTGTGTGTGGTTCTATTGTTGTAATGAACATACTTTTCCGTTTGATTTGGTGGTGTGTGGATAGTTTTGCGTTTGTGTTCCTGTCCGATCCGGTTTGAGTTTTTTCGTTTTATGTTTGTACGTGCCGTTTCGATGCACTTAAAAAGCTCTCGCATGTGGGTTAACCAATAGGTAAACAGGTGGATGACACCATCATTCTATGAAATGTCAGTGACTTTGCTGGCATCCAAGGTTACTTCTCTGAGCTGAGACTTGCTACAAGCATCAGCTATTGTACGGTACACTATTTACATGTACATTATATAGCACCATGAAGGGAACTGCTTAATATGACAGAGCCCTAATTTAACCATGGGCTACACATATATGTAGTCTATATCTGTGAAGTCTTTCCTTCTTTTTTCCCTCCTTCCGTAAACACCAGCTGTTGCCAAAAAAAGTGTTTTACTCCCCATGCATACACTCTATGCCGCAAAACCTATGGACAAAGATAATTTTGTTCATCTACAAATAAACTATAACCTTAAAAATCTACTACCAAATTGGCAGTAATGTAGCTATCCAGTCAGAGAGTCTCACCTTTAGAGATTCACGAATGTTAAGAAGTAGGCTACAGTACAAGCAATAACTAAAATATGGCATCCAGCAAGTGTGATGATCTGATATTAATTGCACAAATGTCTACAGTTCACCTACATCTAGACACAAAAATCATTGAAACTCAGCAACCCGAAGCTATTATTGCAATATAAGGAGGGAGTGCCACAAATTTTTAATGTAAACCTTCCAACTGGATATAGTACAGTAAGAGTTTGGTTTAGCAAAGTTGTGGTTCTTCTAGGGGCTAAGGATAAAGTTATTGACCATAGTCCCAGTCTTACAGGCCTACAACAAGGGTTGATTTGTGAGAGTATCATCATACACACTACTGACACTTTAAAATAACTTGTTTTGCTTGACTCTGGCCAGCCTCATTAAAGCTCTCGACCAAAGTTAAGCACAGGGTAGTTGAGCATATAAGCCTAGTACAGTATAATATGCATACATGTACACTTTCAGTCAATGTGAACGAGGCATCACTATCTACAGTATACCTGCACAAAACTTTTAAACTGTTCAATTTAACAGTGTTTTCTGTCTGCCAATGATGGGTTAGTTAGTTTTAGTTAGTTTTAGTTAGTGAGTTAGTTAGTTAGTTAGTTAGTTAGTTAGTTAGTTAGTTAGTTAGTTACGCCAATGATGGGAACCCAGTGCTGGATAGGGATGATGATTTACAATACTGATGATGATTACTATTTAAAATTTTATATCTTTAGAAAAAAAAAATATTCTTTCACCTAATTACAAATCACATTTTGCTACGGTTAAGCAATACTGACATATGACAAAAGAAAATAATATCTTTCTGAAAAAAAGTCCCAAATTATGAAAGTAGAAAAGAGAAATGCAAATTTTTGATTGATCAACTGTCCCATATACTGTACGTCACATAGCTCAACTGATTTAAGAAATATGTTTAATGGGCTAAAGTAAAAGCCACAATAAAACATGCATGAGTGTATAGATCTTTTTCTTTTAAAGATACATACTTGGATATACACTTGGAAACATTTACAATATGTTTTGAATTTTTGTCCAAAGGGTAGCTTAAGATAACACCTCTGCCTGTGAAACTTTTAATCTCTTGAAAATATCATTTCATTATCATGAATATTAAATATGTCAAGGAAAAAGTAACATCCTCCACCTCTGACCAAAATGTTACCATGACTTCACATACTATTGAAGAAGCCACATGCAATGTGACTGTAAACACCATTTAGATACAAACAATACAACACTGGAAGAGCTTTGAAAATTTTCATACACAGTGTACAGTATAAGATATTTGAATAGAAAGTTGAACTGCAGTATTTACTGTACTACAAGGATGTACTGTAGTAAATGTCAGCAAACTTTCATGCTACAGTAACTATATATGTTTAGATGAAGTACAGTACAGAATGTTTATTGTAGCATGGAATAATATTAGAAATTCAAATTCGTTTCACACAAGAGATAGTGTCATTACTCTGTATATACGTACACCTAAAAAAACGTCTGAAATGCCATACTTTAGCTGTGTCAAAAACTACTACACATAAAGGTGTGTTTTGGGATCTGATCCTGGAAGAATTATTCCATCTATAGAACAAACAGCCCACAGCAACTTAAACTAAGAAAGGGTGATTTGGTCTCAGTTTGATTTACAAAAGTCTGTCATTTTCTTTTAACACCGGTGCCACTAGCACTAAGCCTACAACAGGAACTGGTTCTGCAACTGATTCATACTGTAAAATCAAAATCAAAATATATACTGTAGTATAGCAGTAACACTAATCAGAATCTGATGTGGAGTAAAAAACAACTGCTCTATATCTTTTATTAATAGCCAATTCTTCTAGGGAATCACCGTCAGAATCAACATCGCTATCAACATTTGTACCTTCATTCACACCGCATGAGCTCCTCTGTTGTGTTGGTGGTCCTACAGTTCTACAGAGAATTTTCCACACCTCATCAGAATACTTTGAACTCAAGAAAGGGTAACTCTGACTCAAATATCCAGGTGTTCTGGTCTTGTTGGTAATAATTTTGAATGGTAGTCTATCAGCAGTTCCTTAAGCTGGCTCAACTCGAATAACCTCCTTGGGTAATACAACATTCTTAGCTGCAGAAGCAATTCATCAAATCTAATGGCAAGATCTCTTTGAAATATGAGTAAAAATTACGGACTTGACGATGAGTTCTACAAAATACAATTGTCCTTGGAGTTTTTTGATCTTTAACTTGCAGCTCATCAGCAAAACACTTAAAAACTGCTGGATTATCTTCTCGAAAAGATGTTGGTACATGAGAATACCGAATGTTGACCTTTTCTGGCGACTCTATTATCATTACGGGTGAACACCGTCCAAGAGATACTACTATTTCTTGTATTGCTTGTACTGAAGCAGTGGCTGCGAGAGCAAGAAGTGGCACAACTAACACAAGCACATTGCTTCGGTGCGGGTGGGGCGGGTGATAGTTAACCTGTAGTTTTGCGTGAATAAATTTGTAAATTATCCCATGTAATTAACCTTTGTATATTGTACATAGTAACACAGTTTTTTTTTTGTTTGTAGGTGCATGTAAATAGTTTGCTGTTGCGTTTTTGCCCTGTCCGGTTTGGGTTCTCGCCCTTTGTTTCTCATTGCCCGTTTCTACGTACTTAAAAAGCTCTCACCTTAACTCTGCGATCCTTCCATAGCTTTCACGGAAGGCAGCAAACTGCTTTGAATTTTGACCCTTGAAAAGGTAGAAAAAATATAATGGGTACAATATCATTAAAACTGGAATGGAACAATACAGCAGGGGGAGGGGGGGGGGGGGCGGTGGTCTGTGAATGAGACTGGGAAAATTGTGGAAATCTGAGAGAGAGCGAGAGAAATTGGATAATCAGAGCCATCAGGTAAAGGAAATTGGAAAATTTGAGAAGGGGCTACAGCGATAGCAAAAGGTCAAACATTTAAGTCGTTGAAAAAATTTTTAAGTCAGGAAACCTTCCTACTAGGACTTACGCAAATTCTTTCATGAAGTGCTTTTAAAGTACGTAGAAACGGGCACTGGAAACAAAGGGCGAGAACCCAAACCGGACCGGGCAAAAACGCAACAGCAAACTATTTACATGCACCTACAAACAAAAAAATTGTGTTACTATGTACAAAGGACTATATACAAAGGTGTGCGTTCTTAGGCGCGGAGGGTTGGGCCTTGTGCTTTTTTCCTTCCAGGCTTTTTAAGTGCTGTTGCCTTCGGGCGTGGTGTTGCCTTCGGGCGTGGTGTTGCCTCGGGCGTGGTGTTGCCTTCGGGCGTGGTGGTGGATTTGGGTGGGTGTATGGTCTTTGTGGGACTTTGTTTTGGGGTTGTTTGTGGTGGCTGGGCTGGAGTGTTGTTTTTGGGTTGGCTGCAGTGGCAGTATTAAATCTCAGTAGTAACAAAGACTCTTTTGTTCCTCGTTGCATGGTATGTGTAGTCTGTTTGACATTGTGTTCGTGATCCGTCAGGGTTTTCTTTGGGTTTGGGATTATCCTATAGTTTGTCAGTGCCTGTTTCTACGTACTTAAAAAGCTCGCTTTTTCCTTCCAAGCTCCGGATTCTCCTGACCAAGTGTGTTTACAGTGCTGTGGACAGCAAAATGCCTTTTGCCTATTTTGTCCGTTATTGGGGGGGGGGGGGGGGGATTATAATTCCGTCGGTTCTTTGCCTCCCTGTTTAGTAACAGTGAACCCCACAGCTGGAGACCCACGGGGGCATACAGTCAAATGAGGGAAACGCTCCGTATTATGTCAACAGTGGGGGATGTTTCGCAGTCAAGTCAGTGGCGTAGCCAGCGGGGGGCAGAGTGCCCCTCACAGAAATTTTGGGGACGCGATGGGTGGTGTCGAAAAAAATAGAGAGCAAAAAAAAAAAAAGACGAGAGGAGGGAGGTATGATAAGTTGACGGAGTTGGGGGATGGGGGGGATTGTAACAGGGAAACATGGCTTCACAAGTGTGATCCTTTTATGATATTGAAAACTAATACGAAACAGATTAACAGCACAATTGAGGCAAGGTGTTCATAAAGGTGTGAAACTGATTCGAGGTTTCCATTGGCCATGCATGCCCCTGTTGCTTATACGTAGTGCCTATACGAGTATGCGGCTAGGGGATGGAATCCTCAGCAAAACGGTCGGAATATTTATTTTCATGCAGGATGCATTGGCAAAACTCTTCCCCGAAGAGTCAATCAAAACCTTGGATATTAATGATGTCATAGATTCCAGAAACAGTGTTCCTGTGTTTTTTCCAACCCCAACGCTCAATTAAAAAAAAACTAAATCCCCAAACTGTCAAAAAGTATTGGTTGTCGTTGTCACTTCCAAAAACTATTGCCAACAGACTAGAATATATGTGGACAGACGCGAGGTCTATGGCTCTCCGTTGTCTTAGTATCTGCAACGCTGGATAGGTCTACTAAATTGGATTTACGTCAAATTTCCTACTCGTCTCCTAATGATGTCTCAAAATATCCGAAATATGGACTGAGCAGTTCGAAATCCCAGAGATAACTATCATTTCAGGCTCAGTGACAATCATGTAGCGTCCCTGCCTGATTTTTGTTTTTGGAAAGTGTTCGATTACAGGTGCTCCTACATGGCAATACTCTGAACACATTGCAATATCCGAATCAGTCGGCAGACGGTGTGCCTGGGTGGACTCTCAAAACTCTTGAGCAATTTTAAGGTAACAATTCCTCTTTATCATCAAACTTGAAGTATTTAATTAAGGTAGAAATTTGTTTGTCGCATAATGCATGACCAGAACCGGAATAGGCCTACAAACAGAGGTATGAGTGTAATTGGAATATGTGGATTTCAATGTGTAGGCTAGGCCTAGCCAGGCCATCCTACTGCCTGGACTAGGCTATCCTAGGCTAGTCTTTCAATCAGGCTGGAAATTACTTCGGTACGCTTCACAAACCGCCATGTCCTCGTAGCCTGTGCAGGGATAGCCCAAAATAGGACTTCTTTAAGGGCGAGTATCCACAGCCAGCACGATCGTGAAACCGTAACTTCATGCTCAGTACTGACCCAAAGTTGTGATGGGAAACGATCATCTTTCAGTTCTTTATTTATCTGCTGGCCAAGTGCGTATCCAGTTCTGCCACAACGACAAACTTTCGAGCTTTGGAAGAAAAATTTCTTTAAATTGAGTTATTTTTCTGAACAGCATGAACTAGGCCTATCGACCTAACCTAGGCCTATGCCTAGGCCTGGCTTAGGCCTAGGCCTAGGTTAGGCCTACTTTTCATTTCCTATCAGTTTAATAAGCAATGCATTCTAACCCCAGGAGGGACATTCATAAATAATTAATTACGGCCTAAGTGGACATCGCAGAAAAGTATGATAGCGCTTCGGCTCGGTGTAGTTTCCAGCACTGACGTCGATGATTCAGTAGACTTATTCATGATTCCCCCAATATAGCGGTTAGTGGTACAGCGCCACGTCTAAGGTGGATCAATATCATACGTATTCTAGAGCATGACGTCAATATGGGGATGAGTAAAGCCTATCGGAATCACAAGTCACATTTAGGGACTTAGTTCAGCTAGCTCTGTAACACATAAATTCCTAGTAATTAGGCCTACTAGCCTAGGCACAGGCTAGTATTTCCATAATATGAAGTTAGTCCTGAGTAGGACGTTAAACTGCATCCGGTTGTGGAGCTTGTTAAAGCGTGGGGATAATGAGGTTACCCTTTGCCACAACTGCCTTCAGGGCACCCTTGGGCAAGGTGCACCTGTATTTGCCCCGGTGCTTTTTAAGTGCTGTTGCCTTTGGGCGTGGTGTTGCCTTCGGGTGTGGTGTTGCCTTTGGGGCGTGTTGTTGCCTTCGGGCGTAGTGTTGCCTTCGGGCGTGGTGTTGCCTTTGGGCGTAGTGTTGCCTTCGGGTGTGGTGTTGCTTTCGGGCGTGGTGTTGCCTTTGGGGCGTATTGTTGCCTTCGGGCGTAGTGTTGCCTTCGGGCGTGGTGTTGCCTTTGGGGCGTGGTGTTGCCTTCGGGCGTGTTGTTGCAGTGGGTTGTAGAGTTGCCTTCGGGCGTGGTGTTTCCTTTGGGCGTGTGGGCGGAATTTGTTTGGGTGGTATGTGGTTGTGGGAGTTGGTTTGGGGTTAGCTGCAGTGGCAGTTACTGGAGTTCAGTAGTAACAAAGACTCTTTTGTTCCTTGTTGCACGGTATGTTTAGTTTGTTTAGCATTTGTGTTTGTGACCCGTCATGGTTTTGTTTGGGTTTGGGATTTTTCTTTAGTTTGCCAGTGCCTGTTTCTACGTACTTAAAAAGCCAGTATTTCCATAATATGAAGTTATTGACACAGGGTGCCGTACTGAAATGATCGCTACTATTAACACTTCAAGCTCAAAAAACTCAGTGCGTAGTTCTATGATTCCCAACCAGAGAAAAACAGCTTCATTCTCATAAAGATATTGCAGCTCACTAGCTAGACTACATTTGAGTGGTTAAATCACCTCCCCGTAGGCATGGATTTTCCCAGTGATGAAAGAACCTACATTTTACTTCCCAAATCCCCAAATATGGTAAAATCAGGAGCGTATATACATGAATTCGCAAGAGGTGGTAGGACGGGGTGGGAACTATTTTGGGACCAACTGCATTCTCGGAGACCATCTCTTATTGACATAGTTGTGAGATCCGAATTTCCTAGATAATTACAATTTACAGGACGGTAGTAATAATGACTATGGGTACATCGTTAATGCATTCGAACAGTGCAGCGTACTCAAGATTTCTCTCAAGGCGGGGGTCATGCAGTATGTTGTGTGATCACTGGCTTGGGGGAGGGGTCTAAGCTAGGGGAGGGATGTCCTGAAAAACTAGGTGTCCTTGTATGCAATCTGCTGCCTCAAATGCTACCTTTTGAAGTAAAACTTGTATTAAATTTGTGTTAAATATAAATAAATAGCACATTGAGTTAATGGAAGCAAGGAAGCTTAGGTTCTAAGTTTCCATATGCCACCCTTGAAATGGATACAAAGTGAAATCTCCCTCTTCATACTAATGTAGACAATATGAAGGACAGACTTGCCGTCTGTATCCTGGACTGCATGAAAGAATGGGGGTTCTCTTCGAATACTGGTAGTGCCCCATTGGCTGATTTGGTGAAGTTTATGGGGCACTATACTCAATCCAACTTGTTGCTCATATTTTTTTTTATTTTCCTTGACAGCCTATGACCCAAGAATGGCAACACAGAAAGATCAGGCACAGTGTGCTTATTGCGATCATAGATGTCGACGCGATAAACTCCTAATTCACACCCGATCCAAGCACCCACGCCGAAAAGTTAAAGAAAAAGGATGGCAAGATATCTCATCACTTTTCAAAAGGCAGAAAACGAAAGGTACCCAAGAGGACATTGGTGATAGTACGACGTCATTCCAACCTTCAAGTAGTGGACGTAGCCGTGATAGTGGGGGAAATGATCGCCCTAACCAAGCATTTCTTGAGCATATGTCTGGCGGAGAAGACAGCCCACCTCAAGATGAGGTCATGTCAGATGTAGACCCTGATGAGACTACTACACACATCAGTCAAAGAAACACAGTCCTGGGTAGGACGTTAAACTGCATCCGGTTGTGGAGCTTGTTAAAGCGTGGGGATAATGAGGTTACCCTTTGCCACAACTGCCTCCGGGGCACCCTTGGGCAAGGTGCACCTGTATTTGCCCGGGTGCTTTTTAAGTGCTGTTGCCTTTGGGCGTAGTGTTGCCTTCGGGTGTAGTGTTGCCTTCGGGTGTAGTGTTGCCTTCGGGCGTAGTGTTGCCTTCGGGCGTGGTGTTGCCTTCGGGCGTAGTGTTGCCTTCGGGTGTAGTGTTGCCTTCGGGCGTAGTGTTGCCTTCGGGCGTGGTGTTGCCTTTGGGCGTAGTGTTGCCTTTGGGCGTAAGAGAAAAAAAGAAGAAACAGTACCAACACATTTTGGACAAAACCCAAGAGTTCCCCACAGACCCTGCAATGCTTACGAAACAAGCTATAACTCCTGGACTAATTGAAGCTGCACTGGCTCATGGACCTTGTCAACCAGGTTTAAACGACACGTTCGATTTCAATCGTAACAACAAGGGGCGAGCATTCCGCAGAGAATGGTATCTTCCTAAAGTCAAAAATGGGATGAAATCGTATCGCGAATGGCTGACGTATTCACCCACCACTGACAGAGCCTACTGCTTCCCATGCTGGGGTTTCGCCAACAGATGCGGCAAAGACTACGAGTCCACGTTTGGTGAATATGGTTTTTACAACTGGAAAAAGGCAACCGACAAATTCAAAACCCATGAGCACACACCAGCACATTGTGATGCTGTTCATCTGATGATGCAAGCGAAACAACGACAGAAGTTGGGCAAAACGGTCAACGAAGAACAGCTTCGTGCCCATGAACGACAGGTGAAGCAAAATCGGCAAGTTCTTTGCCGCCTTCTCGATGCAACATTGTATCTAGCAAAATAGAACCTCCCTCTTCGCGGACATCGAGAAACATTACCATCCACACGCCAAACTCAGTACACCTGTGGAGGGAAGGTCCAGAATGAAGGCAACTTCTTAGAACTAGTCAAGCTACTGTCTAAATAAGATGGCATTTTAGCTAACCTGGGTAGGACGTTAAACTGCATCCGGTTGTGGAGCTTGTTAAAGTGTGGGGATAATGAGGTTACCCTTTGCCACAACTGCCTCCGGGGCACCCTTGGGCAAGGTGCACCTGTATTTGCCCTGGTGCTTTTTAAGTGCTGTTGCCTTTGGGCGTAGTGTTGCCTTCGGGTGTAGTGTTGCCTTCGGGCGTAGTGTTGCCTTTGGGGCGTAGTGTTGCCTTCGGGTGTAGTGTTGCCTTTGGGGCGTAGTGTTGCCTTCGGCCGTAGTGTTGCCTTCGGGCGTAGTGTTGCCGTGGGGTGTAGAGTTGCATTCGGGCGTGGTGTTTCCTTTGGGCGTGTGGGCGGAATTTGTTTGGGTGGTATGTGGTTGTGGGGAGTTGTTTTGGGGTTGGCTGCAGTGGCAGTTACTGGAGTTCAGTAGTAACAAAGACTCTTGTTCCCTGTTACACGGTATGTATAGTTTGTTTAGCACTTGTGTTTGGGACCCGTCATGGTTTGTTTGGGTTTGGGATTTTTCTTTAGTTTGTCAGTGCCTGTTTCTACGTACTTAAAAAGCTTATTTTAGCTAACCACATTGCCACTGCACAGATGAATGCCTCCTACCTCAGCCCTCAAATCCAGAACGAGTTCATCAGCACTCTTGCCAGCAATGTCAGATCCTCTATAATAAGCGAAGTGAAGAGTGCACACTATTATGGTGTCATTCTAGATTCAACAATTGATATTTCACACGTCGACCAATTCTCTGTCTGCTTACGCTATGTTGATGAGCAATTCACCATTCAAGAGAGATTCATTCTGTTTACAGAGATAAAGAAGAGTGATGCCAAGACCCTATTTGAGACTCTGGAGAAGACTTTGACAGATTTTGGGCTGGATATCCAGATGATACGATCACAGTCCTACGATGGTGCGGCTAACATGCGAGGACATGTTTCCGGTCTGCAGGCCAGAGTTAAAGAAGTGAACAAGAGTGCTGCATACGTTCCCTGTTGTGCACACAACCTCAATCTAGTCCTTGCAGATGCCTGTGGAAACTGTGCCGAAGCTGTCACCTTCTTTGGAACCATACAGAAGGTGTACACGTTTTTCACTTCAAGCCAACCTCGCTTGAACAGATTGGAACAAGCCCAGGAAAACCTAGGCATGGAGAAAACAAAATTACAACGTCTCTGTGAAACCAGATGGTACTGCCGGCATGATAGCGTCAAAGCTATCAAAGTATTGTATCCTGCACTGCTGCAGGCCATAGAAGACATTGCAGAAAACGACACATTCGCTGAAACAAAAGCTGAAACCAGAGGTTTATTGGAATTCATGAGTACATTCGAATTTGTGTTCATGATCGGCATGTGGTCCAAAGTTCTCTATGAGATGAGCACACTCTCCGAGTATATGCAGCAAGTATCAATGGATCTGGTTACAGCGAGTAGTCTCATAGGCGCTGCGATGAAGAATTTGGAACAACAAAGGTCCAACGAAGTATTCAATGGAATCTTGGAAGAAGCACGAGCCATAGCCACACGCGAAGGGGTGACAACTGAGTTCAAAACCACAAGAATGCGCAGACGCAAACGCATGGTCGGTGAGATTGCTTCCGATGAGCCGATAAGTGATCCTACTGCCAAATTCAAGGTTAATGTGTATTTTGCGATCTACGACACATTAGTGGGAGAACTACGGTCACGTTTTAGTGATTTCCAGGTAATGGTAGTCCCCTTCAAGTGTCTTATGCCTGGTCACATGCATGATCCCAAAACTTTTGAAAACCTTTCAGCGATGTATGCAGATGATGTCGACAAAGACATTGCCAAAGCGGAGTACATGCAGTTTTGTCACTTTGATGATATGACACCAGAGCTCACAGGAAATCCAGGCGATCCGGCGAAAACCGTACAAGAGATGTTGCATATGATACATCAATGGGATATTTGCAACGCTTTTCCAAACCTGACTATTTTATACAGAATACTAGGTAGAATCGCGGTGTCTTCAGCGACAAGTGAGAGATCTTTTAGCCGCCTGAAGCTCACGAAGACCTACCTAAGATCTACGATGACAGAAACTCGCCTTTCCTCGTTGGCTATCTTGAGTATTGAGCGCGATTTCACTGAACACGTTGACTTTGATGCAGTAATTGACACTTTCAGTCGAATGTCAGTGCGCCGCATGAAACTCCATTAGAGCACATCTCAATTTTATCACTTACATGTACTGAAATGTTTCATGTTGATGTTGTTATGTTTTACTTAGAGTCTTCTCGTGTTCTAATCTACTGCATGCTATTTGATCAATTCAATTGTGTAGTGGCTTTGCAAAACACCTAGTGTGCTGCTGCAACCTAATTGTACAAATGGGTTTTCATCACAAAGTTTTCCAAGTCCGATACAATTCAAAACACTGCACCTTTGCTCCTATCGCCAGCCATATGCTGATTGGGACATGCGAGGTTTAAAATATTCAGGAAACAGTATTTTGATGATGTTTGTGAATTACTTGTATTTAAAAAGCCATGTGGAAAGAACGAAAATTAGTTTCTATTTTGTGATAGGTCATCATTATTTGTACACTTACACTCCCATACTGATATTCTTTAGAAATATTCATTATCGATACTGTTTTGTTTTACTTCCAATTCTTCATTTCGTATGCTAATCTATGCCATTCATAGTTTAATTCAATTAACTTGTATTCACGGTGTATACAATAGTAGAAATACGGATCATTGTACAGTAACAAGTTCAGGAGGTACCTCGAGAGCCTATTTAATTTTAGAGTCATTGGTGATTTTCTGTGAAAACGTGCCAAATCTTCAGAAAATATCTTCTGAGGTGGCTTTGAAAAAAGCTCAGTGACCTGCTGCAACCTATTTGTAAAAATTAGCTTCCCTCACTAATTTGTATTCCACGTCGATACCATTCAGTCAATTCTCAAAGCGACAGTCATTCTTTTGTGTTTGATTGAAATTAAAATATACAGGAATCAGTATTTTCGATGAGGTCATTAAAATCCCTGTATTCAAAAAGCAGTATGAAAGACAGGAAATATTTTTTTTTAAGTTCTGATTAATCATCTTGCACACTTTCGTGTACCTTGCTGTTATTCATTAGAAATGTTTGCTATCGATGCTGTTATGGTTCACATTCTAATCTATATTTGTTATTAATCCAATGTTATATATGGTGTACAATGGACTGCACAGGCCATTGAAAAGTGAGTTCCAGGAGGTGACTGTATGGCCTAGGTCTTCAGTGCTTTCGGTACTTTAATGCAAAAATTTGTACAATATTCAAAATATGATTGCATGGAATCAGGACATTTTCAGCACATATTGATCTAGTATAAAAAAGAAGCAAAATATAGCCCCATTTTGCATCTAAGGCCTTGGAGGCAGCAAAAAAATTTCCAAAAGGGGAGGGGGTCCTGGTCAAGAATAGGGACGATGGGTCGATTTTGCCCCCTCACAAAAAAAACCTGGCAACGCCCCTGAGTCAAGTGCAAGGGACCTATACCGGGCTGTTTTTGATGAATTGGTTGACCAGGTCCAATCCAACCACTTTGCTTCAGAGCCGGAAGTGTGGCGTGTAGTCCACAGCAGATCATTAGATTACCGCAGGCGAGACCTGTTGTGGCGAATCGCACATGACGCCATTGTAACTAATCTCAAGCGCCTTCGATGGCGTCTTGGAGATGGCATTTGCCCCCGCACTAGATGCACAAAGTGGGAGAGTGTGTCACATGTGTTTTGGCAGTGTGACTATGTGGCCCTATTCTGGGAATGGTTTCAAGTCCTGACTGACCCTTTGAGGTTACCCTTTGCCACAACTGCCTCTGGGGCACCCTTGGGCAAGGTGCACCTGTATTTGCCCCGGTGCTTTTTAAGTGCTGTTGCCTTCGGGCGTGGTGTTGCCTTCGGGCGTGGTGTTGCCTTCGGGCGTGGTGTTGCCTTCGGGCGTGGTGTTGCCTTCGGGCGTGGTGTTGCCTTCGGGCGTGGTGTTGCCTTCGGGCGTGGTGTTGCCTTCGGGCTTGGTTTTGCCGTCGGGCTTGGTTTTGCCGTCGGGCTTGGTTTTGCCGTCGGGCGTGGTGTTGCCTTTAGGTGTGTGGTGGTTTTGGGTGTGTGGTCTTTGTTTTTAGTGTGGCCGGGGGGAGGTTGGTCTGTGGGGTATTTGGGTTTTCAGTGTGTGTTTGGTTCTATTGTTGTAATGAACATAATTTTCTGTTTGATTTGGTGGTGTGTGGATAGTTTTGCCTTTATGTTCCTGTCCGATCCGGTTTGAGTTTTGGTTTTTGTTTGTATGTGCTGTTTCGATGCACTTAAAAAGCAGAGTCCTGACTGACCGCCTAACGTTGTGTAACACCTGGGCGGTCAGCCAGGACTATGCTTTGTATGGTCTTTCACCTCCGCCATGCAATACAAGTGTTCAGGACATACCTTTGTTTCGGCCTCCATAAAGCTGGCCTTGTGGAGAGACCGATGTAACATTGTATTTAGGGGGGTGGGGAGGCCTGCTGATGTCGTCCTGGCGTCGGTGAGGGCGGAGGTTAAGCTGAGGGTGGAGTCGGACTTCGTTCGTTTGCCAAGGTCGGCGTTCGGTAGGCGATGGGGTCCACTTGTTTCAGTGAGGGCGGACCGGGTAGTAGTTAACTTGTAATTACCGATTTTGTTTGTAAATATGGAACTACTGTAATTTGTAAATAGGACTGTGTTTGTACATATGTGGCTTGTGAGGTACTTAGTTGTAAATATGTATATATGTGTATGTAAATATCTGTACATAGGTACTTAGTTGTAAATATGTATATATGTGTATATGTATATATGTGTATGTGTATATATGTGTATGTGTATATATGTGTATGTAAATATCTGTACATATAGTTCTATTACTGTAATGAACATAATTTTGTTTGATTTAGTTGTTTGTAAATAGTTTGCATTTATGTTTTTGTTTCTATGTGCCGTTTCGTTGCACTTAAAAAGCACAAGGTGTGCGTACATACAAACAGGCACGCAGACACGAACTCAAACCGGGCCGGACAAAAACATAACAGTGAACTATTTACAAAATTTCTGTGTTAACTATGTATAAAACCACCCAGAACCCAAGACAGTCACACTGGACTATTTACAATCTCACAAGGAAAACTATTTACATACCCATTTACATCAACAGATTGTTCACGTTGAGTCTGTACAAGGCTTTTTCGGTAACTATGGGTGCTCCTTACGTGCTCGGGAACGGACGTGCTCCTGAACAAAACACCGGACGTAACATGAAACACAAGGACAACTATATACACCAGGCCAGCAACAAACTCCAATGTGGCCATCCCCACTATTTACAATACTAACAATGTGATGTGCTTTTCACATGCTTGTAGCCGGACGGACCTAATGTGGAACAAAGGCAAACCTATTTACACTGAACTACCAAACTTTGTAGCATGAAGTAGAGCTTTTTACGTACGTAGAAACGGGCACGAAGAAACAAAGTAGAACTTAAACCTGACCGGACAAAAACATAACTCTGAACTATTTACAGAAATCCGTACATTGCGCTAGCAAACAAAATGTCTGTGCTAAGTATGTACAAAACCACCCCAAACCCAAGCCAATCACGTAGGACTATTTGCAATTTCAATATTTACAAATTAACTATCACCCGGCCCGCCCGCACTGAAACAAGTGGACCCCAACACCTGCCGAACGTCGACCTTGGCAAACGGACGAAGTCGGCCTCCACCCTCAGCTTAATCTCCGTCCTCACCGACGCCAGGACGACGTCCGCAGGCTTCCCCTCTCCCCTAAACACAATATTACACCGGTCTCTCCACAAGGCCAGCTTTATGGAGGCCGAAACAAAGGTAAGTATCCCGCGAACACTTGTATTGCATGGCGGGGGTGACAGACCATACAAAGCGTAGTCCTGGCTGACCGCCCAGGTGTTACAAAACGTGAGGCGATCAGCCAGAGCTTGAAACCACTCCCAGAGGAGGGCCACAAAGCCACACTGCCAAAACACATGGGGCACACTCTCCCACCCTGTGCATCCAGTGCGGGGGCAAATGCCATCTCCAAGACGCCACCGAAGGCGCTTGAGATTCGTTACGATGGCGTCGTGTGCGATCCGCCACAGCAGGTCACGCCGGCGGTGATCGAGTGTCCCGCTGTGGACGACACGCCACACTTCCGGCCCTGACGCATAGTCGTGAGGTTGGACCTGACCAACCAAGTCATCAAAAATGGCCCGGTACTGGTCCCCCGCACTGGACTGCAAAACGTCCCCTACAGTTGACATAATACGTAGTGTCTCCCTCATCTGACAGTATACCTTCGTTGGTCTCCAACTGTGAGGTACACTGTTGCTAAACAGGGTAGGAAAGAACCAACGGAATGATAATCCACCCCAATAACGGACAAAGTAGGCAAACGGCATCTGACTTTCGACAGCACTAAAAACACATTTGGTCAGGAGAAAACGGAGCTTTGAAGGAAAGTGCACAAGGCCCAATCCCCCCTGCCTAGGAACCTGGTACACCACTTTTCTTCTGACCAGCTCCGTTTTCCCTGACCAAAGAAACCTAAACACAGCCCTCTCGAGTCGCACCAGGACACCCTCTGGAGCGGCCAGAACAGTGCCCGGATACCACAAGAGAGGGTAAACGAAACGATTTATAACTGTTACCTTCCCCAACAGACTAATGTAGCGATCGCCAAAGTCCTTCAACCTAGCTTCCACCAGGTCCACTTTCTCATTCCAGGTAAGTGACTCGGGTGAACCGTAACCAAACCATATGCCATTGATTTTTATGGCGTCGTCTACCCATGATGCCGCGAAGGGCAGTTGTTTCGACCGCCACTTACCTAGACGGAGTCCTTTGGTCTTGGTGGGGTTCAGTCTGGCACCTGTCGCTCTTTGAAAAGTAGACAGCGTGCCAGTAAGGGCTCTGAAGGAAGCTAGGTCGGAGACTACGCATGTGACGTCGTCAGCATACTGGAGGCACTTGACTTTAGCTCCACCAGGTATGTGAAATGGTCGAAACAAAGGTTCAACTTGGAAGGCTCTTGCAAGGGATTCACTAAACAATACATAGAGTAGAGGTGACAGGGGACACCCCTGCCGTACCCCACGGTGAACTCTGAAGGCATCCGACGGTAGGCCATTAACGATAACCCGACTATATACACTATTATACAGTAAAGAGGTCCATTTAACAAAAACTGGATTCAAATTAAACTTCTTCAAGATTTTAAAGAGGAATCCGTGATCAACCATGTCGAAGGCCTTCTCCTGATCGAGGGAGACAAGCGCACATGGAAGATCACGGTCCATCACATATTCAACTAAGTCCCGCATCAACCAGAGGTTCTGCTGAATACTGTGTCCCCGCACCGCACATGTCTGGAAAGAACCTACAAGATCCGGCATGACCGTGCCTAGCCTGTTACAAAGGGCTTTCGCCAGAATCTTGTAGTCTACATTTAACAAGGTAATTGGTCTCTTGTTTTTCGGTTCTAGGGGGTCTCCAGACTTTGGTAACAATGTTATAACGCCTGTGCGCTGCGAGGGACTCAATGAGCCAGCAAGGAAGGCAGAGGCGAATACATCACGGAGATCGTGCCCGACGGTACCCCAGAAGCGTTTGTAAAATTCCACTGGGATACCGTCGGACCCAGGCGCCTTTCCGCCTTTCATCTTCGCCACCGCCTTCCAGAGCTCGTCGACAGTCAGGGGAGAACCAAGTCCATCATTCTGCTCTTTAGAGGGTGTCTTGTCAATATTATCTAATAGGGACCCTTGAAGGTCTACCTCGACATCTGCCCGCGTATAAAGCTGTTCATAGAAGGTCTTAAATACCTCCACGATGTCGAGAGGGTCCTTCTGTACCGTACCGTGGACGTCACGGACTGCTCTTATGCGGCGATCGATGGCATACTTTGTGACGTCCCGGTAGAATTTGATGGTTGGTTTTTCCTCCGCCTCCACACAGTGAACACGAGCACGAACACGGGCCCCGCGCAGTTTTTCATCAAGGTACTGCTGGATTGCGTGGAGTGCGGAGGAGTCCCCGTCCCTCTCCCTAAAGCAGAGCGAGAGGAACTCCTCCCTTTTTCGATGAGCTCTTGCTACACAGTATTCAACTGTAAACTGTTTGATGCGGGACTTTACGTCATCCCACCACTCTAAATCTGTTGAGAAGGCCGGCTTCAATGTTCGCCACCCTTCGTACCTGGCTTTAAACTGTTCGCTATAGTCAGCCTCCGTTAGAATATCTGTGTTCATTTTCCAGAACCCCCTCCCTGTTGGCCATGACTCTGGAGGCTGAAAGGAGACAGTAACTGCGTCATGATCTGAAATTGGACATGTTACAACTTCACAGTCCCTCGGTGACAGTGCAGGTGGAGAGTACACCCGGTCCAACCTTGAGGCGTCCGTGCCATCAGGGCGGTGCCAAGTGAACACGGACAAGCCGGGATGTTGTGCTCTCCAAACGTCAACCATGTCATGGTTCTTTATAAACATGTCCAATTCCGACATACCGACACCACAGCCCGAAGACGTACGTGTGGACATTCGGTCAAGCTGTGTGTCGGGGACGCAGTTAAAGTCCCCAGCCAGGATACAAGGAGCACTGCCAGGAACGAAGGATGGCAGGGTCATGAAAAAGTCCCTTCTGTCTGAAGGCCGATTGGGCGCATACACGTTACACAGGAAAAATTTCCTACATGGGTGTCTTACTGTAATGCATACCAACCGGCCTTCATGATCAGAATCGACTTTTCCGACCAGCGGAGTCCACCTTGGCGAAACTAAAATAACTGAACCACAAGATGTTGTTGAGCCAAAGGAAGCGTGTAAACCCCCGCCCCACTCAAAGGACCAGGTGTGGACATCGTCCTCATTCATAATGTGGGTCTCCTGGAGGAAAACGAAGTCCACACCCAGTGTTTTGCAAAATTGGAATATCCTTGACCGCTTCCGACTGTCCCTCATGCCGTTAACATTTAGAGTCAGGAGGGACTGGGGATCAGCCATGGTGTAATGAGTGGCTACGTATCTACCTGGGACCTGACCTTTTTACTCTGTGAACTCGGGGAGGGGTCTTGAGAATGGTGAACCCCCTGGTCTAACACCCCGCCTGAGGCCGACCTCTTCAATGAAGGCTCCTCTCCCTCACATAAATCAAACCAGCCCTCCCCGGAAGGTGGATCCTTGGGAGGAGGCTCTGAGGCAGACTCCCCACCATCTGACATAGCAGACTCGGAGTCTGAGGAGAGCTGTAGGTCCTCCTCCACTGCCATCCTATCAGCTTCCACTGGTGTTGGGGCTGGAGGATGGTGAGGAGTCCGCCTTGGGAGCCACAGTACCCCCCTCACACTGCTTCGAGGCAAGGAAATCTTTTTCTACTTCTTGTGCTGCCTCCTCCAATTCCTCAGTGGAATATTCTGGGCCTGCTTGCGAGGGTTCAGGTGCCTGCTCCACATCCGCACTGGCATGGGCAGAGTACGATGTGGGGCACGCACCAGAGACATGTCCCTCCTCTCCACAAAGGTTGCACCGCACCTCGTTGGGACACTCTGCCTTGTCATGCCCCACCTGTAGGCACTTGCCACAACGTCTGTTGGGACAAGACCTGGCTTCGTGTCCCTCTTGTCCACACTTGAAACAGGTGCGGGGCTGCCCGAAGTACCTTATGTGGGCCTTCGAACCCCCTATGAAGAGGAAGGACGGAATGTCCCTGTCCAATTCCATACGGCACTGCCGCTTTCCATTAAATATGCCGGCCAACTCGCCCGAACCATATTTGCACCACCGCATGTCAGAGACAGTTCCGTATTGGCTCAGAACCCTCGCAACCAGGCGCTGGTCGACCTCAAAATTCAGGTATAACACTGTCACCGCCACAGAGCGATCATATGGGGTGACAGTGAGCCCCTCTGCCCCCTTCAGGCAAGACACACCTTTAACACGGGCAGCATCAGACCTGAACTTTAGGTCATATGTGTTGCGGGCAGCAAGCGCCTGCAACATCTCTATCTCTTTAACTTGTATCCCCTTATTCTTTAACACAGTAAACGCCTGCGGGGGAGAGACGCTCGCCCCGGACGAAAACTCCAACTTAACAATTGTGCTATCCCGACCTCCGGGCATAGCAGCAGTTGTGTGGCTCGAGGCCACGGGATAAAAAGGAAAAAACCTCAGAACTAGTTTTACAAGGGACAAAAATTAGGATGAAGTAACAAAAACACAAGCAACACAGAATTAAGGCGTGGTCGCAAACAAATGAACACGACCAGACCTACTTATCAACTAAAACACAAGCACGCTATAAGGTGTTTTATACACAATCGCAATATATATATATATATATATATATATATATATATATATATATATATATATATATATATAATATATATATATATATATATATATATATATATATATATATATATATATATATTATATATAATATATTATATATATAGTACAGCTATCACACAGTGATACAAGTTGAGCACGGTAAAACGACGAGAGCTCGACGAAAACACGTCTGCTCTCGTCGAAGACCTGAACTGAACTATCAAGTCTTAGGCCGCCTTTGACTTTGTACATGATCCAAATCTGAAAAATATTCTAGTTCCGATGTTCACGAGGGGCGGGAACACGTCAAGTGACAACCCCTCGTGACTATCCGAATTTGAATATTTTTGAGATTTGAATCATGTACAAAGTCAATGTTAAATAAATTGGCGTTTTTGAAAATTTCATTTGCCTGCCGTGGTACCTTCCTCAAGGATATAGCGGTCGGGATTCGTTCAGATCTGACTTGGGGCATGCCCGAAGGAGGATGAAGCCACTGCATCCGGTTGTGGAGTTTGTTTAAACGTGGGAGTAATGAGGTTACCCTTTGCCACAACTGCCTCCAGAGCACCCTTGGGCAAGGTGCACCTGTATTTGCCCTGGTGCTTTTTAAGTGGTGTTGCCTTCGGGCGTGGTGTTGCCTTCGGGCGTGGTGTTGCCTTCGGGCGTGGTGTTGCCTTCGGGCGTGGTGTTGCCTTCGGGCGTGGTGTTGCCTTCGGGCGTGGTGTTGCCTTCGGGCTTGGTGTTGCCTTCGGGCTTGGTGTTGTCTTCGGGCGTGGTGTTGCCTTCGGGCTTGGTGTTGCCTTCGGGCGTGGTGTTGCCTTCGGGCTTGGTGTTGCCTTCGGGCGTGGTGTTGCCTTCGGGCTTGGTGTTGCCTTCGGGCGTGGTGTTGCCTTCGGGCTTGGTGTTGCCTTCGGGCGTGGTGTTGTCTTTGGGTGTGTGGTCTTTGTGGGGCTTTGTTTTTAGTGTGGCCGGGGGAAGGTTGGTCTGTGGGGTGTTTGGGTTGTTGTCAGTGTGTGTGTGTGTGTGGTTCTATTCTTGTAATGAACATAATTTTCTGTTTGATTTGGTGGTGTGTGGATAGTTTTGCCTTTATGTTCCTGTCCGATCCGGTTTGAGTTTTGTTTTTTGTTTGTATGTGCCTTTTCGATGCACTTAAAAAGCCCCCATTGCTTTATTTTATGGAGGCATGGGACCATCTCAAAGCAACAATCCCTAATGACCATCGGACTTGTTTTCGACATTTTTGTGCCTTTTCATCCTTTATGTTGTGTCCTTTGCACTGTACAAGCTGCAAAGGCTCATATAAAAATTATTTTTATGAGTGAAAATAGGCCTTCCTATTGTTTCATTCTGCGCTCACATTTTCTTTAAAGAACACTTTTTCCACAACTCAGGCCATTTTGTGGCGGCTGTCGTTAACAAATAAAAAAAAATGAAAAACAATAGTCAGTACCAACTACATTTGAATTTTTTTAGAAAGCAACTAGTGTGAGTGCACATGAAACTGAGGGGGCGAACTGGCAGGTACTTGAGGCAAAACGCCCAGGGACCCTCAGAACACAAGAACATTCTAACACCCGCTTCCAGCCACAAACTACGCCTCCAAAGCATTTTTTAATCCATTCACATTGTTAGCCATTACCACTCTGGCAGACCACTCAATTCATTTACAACTCTGAGAGAAAAAGTTCTTTCAAACCTGTAGTGTACTAGGAACCCCTAACTTGTCCTAACAGTTGATGACTTGGCTGGTTCCCTGGATAAACGTAAACAAGTGGATGTTGTCATCCGTGACTTTAGCAAAGGGTTTGATACTGTCCCCCACCTTAGCCTTGTCAACAAATTATACTATTATGGTATAAGCAAAGAACTTGTTTGTTAGATAAACACTTTTCTCTCCGAGAGAGAACAGAAGGTCGTTCTTGAAGGCCAGTCTTCTTCTCATTTCCCTGTGGACTGTTGTGCCTCAGGGCACAGTTTTAGGACCCCTCCATTTTCTACAGTATATAAATGATCAGCCTGATAACTTAAAATGAACTGCGCGATTATTTGTGGTCGACTGCCTCTTGTACAATACTATCTCAAGTACCAAGGATTCTGAGGATCTACAGAGAGATCTTGACCTCCTAAATGCTTGGCAAAACAAGTGGCAAATGTACTATAATTCTAGCAAGTGTTACGTCATGCATATTTCTACAGGTAGATCCACTATCCCACGCAGCTATAACTGGGCAATGAGACCTTACGGACAGTTCACTCTCATCCTTACCTTGGTATCCATCTTCAAGACAACATGAAGTGGGATACGCAAGTTACTCATGCGACTACTAAAGCAAGTAGGGTACTCGGCCTCATAAAAAGAAATCTAGCCAACTTCCCTGAGCAGCTTTAAAGCTACTGCCTGTACCAGCTTGGTCAGACCTCATTTAGAGTATGCTACACCTGCGTGGGACCTATATATTGAAAAGCACTGCAACCAGTTGGAAAGGGTGCAACGTAATGCCGCAAGGTTCGTCAAACACAATTAGTGTATATAGTGTACATACTGTAATTATAGCAAGTTGACTCCACCCCGGACCCCTCGTGGCAGGTGGGCCCCGCCCCAGCCCCCTCGTGGCCCCTTTGGGCAGTTTGTGATGATTGTTTGGTCTGGTGTTTTGGTTTTTTTTTTTTTTTTTTGGTTGTTGTTGGGTGGTGGTGGTTTGTTCTGGTGTTGTCTTTCGTTGGTGGTGTGTAGTGATGTTGGTTTGGGGTGGCCGGGGGGAGGTTGGTTTGTGGGGTATTGGGTTGTCAGTGTGTGTGTGGTTCTATTGTTGTAATGAACATACTTTTCTGTTTGATTTGGTGGTGTGTGGATAGTTTTGCCTTTATGTTCCTGTCCGATCCGGTTTGAGTTTTTTTGTTTTTTGTTTGTATGTGCCGTTTCGATACACTTAAAAAGCACACAATTATTGTAAAACAGAAGGAACTGTCACCAAGCTCCTCCATGGTCTTAACTGGACGACCTTGCAAAACAGGAGATTTGCCTCTAGACTAACTCTGCTTTATAAAGTCAACCAAAACCTAGTCGACATACCCAAAGAACACTTCCTAAAACCAGTGATATGGCAAGGTCTTCGAAGAACAAGCAAGCAAAACTTCCATCAACCTGCATGCCGTACTAATGTCTACAAGTACTCCTTTTTCCCTAGAACTATAAAGGAGTGGAACAAATTACCAGAAGGGACTGTCAGTGTAACCTGTATTAATACGTTTAAAGTTCTGTCAGTGCAACCTGTATTAATAGGTTTAAAGTTAACTTCCATTCTGATTAATACATACTGTACCCCCTCCCCGCACACCTCTGGCTTATATGCTGTACCATCGCAGGAATCACAGCTCAAGAGCTATGCTGGAGCTGTGAAGACTGCAAAAGTCTCTGCTGCCACCCAAACATATGTCACCTGGCCAAGGGACAGCAGCTTCCCAAAACCGATCTCTTACATGTTCCCAAAACCATCAAAGCAGTCTACAACAACCAAGACAATGCAGACGATGACAGCACCGACAAATGTAACTCAATCAAAACCCCCACAACAGAAACCTAAACCACCACCGAAACCAACGACCATAAAACAACAGCGACAAAAGACGAGTGAACAGCGAGAAGCACACCTAGGTTGAAAATACAGACAAAACAGTGCAAAGGATCAGATGACCCTATTCAACTTTACAATAAGTTTGGAGCATTAGAGGAGAGAGAGGGAGGAGAGGAGCTGATGGAGCTCAGTGGCCAGAACCTTCGGTCTGGGTCAGGGGGCTCCACCAGCTCTACTAGGAAGCCGCAGATTTCCAAAGGATGACCCTGGGGAGAGCTGCGGCTATAATTCAATGGAATTGCAGAGGACTTAGACCGAATTACGAGGAGATTAAATGCTTCATGCTCCACCATCCATCTGAACACTAACTTGCAAGCCGTGGCTATTCGAGCTACACTTCACCGCACCGTCACTGTGTGTTCGGTGTACATCTCACCAAGGAATAGCCTAAAACGAAATGATTTGGACATGCTAGTTCACCAGTTGCCCACGCCATTTCTACTGCTGGGGGAGTTCAATGCACACAGTGACATGTGGGGCTGTACTAACACCAACCAGATGGGTGGTTTAATTGAGTCTGTGATTGCTACTTCGAATCTATGCCTTTTGAATGATGGTTCTACCTACATTCATCCAGCCTCTTGATCTCGTTCAGCTATTGATCTCTCAATGTGCCCTCCGGCAATTCTGATGGACCTTCAGTGGAGAGTCCACAATGACCAATGTGGAAGTGACCACTATCCCCTTTTAATCGATATTGTCTACCCAATGCCCGAAGAGAGAGTCCCCAGGTGGCAGCTTCAAAAAGCTGACTGGTCTGAAATTAGCAATCTTTACGATCGTCAAGTACGCTTTTGACGGTTTACAAGACAAGATCTCCCAGTTTACACAACTATTGGTGAATATTGCTACCAAAACTATTCCTAAGTCCTCTGCAAATCCACGTAGTAAACACAAGCCGTGGTTTAACACGCATTGTGAAAAAGCGATCAAAGATTGCAAAAAGGCCCTTTATCTTTAAGAAGTACCCTAATAATCTTAATGTAAGAAAGTACCTCAATGCCCGTGCCAAAGCACGGCGCATCATCAAAACCAGCAAGCGGGAGTTATGGAAACAGTACATCTCTCAACTTAACTCCTCTACCCGAGTCAAAAAAGCATGGGATATGGTAAGAAAAATTAGCGGGAAGCAGCTCAGTTCCTCTGTTCTACACATAACCAAACCAGACGGTAGCAAATTAACAGAAACAGCAGATATTGCCAATTTGCTTGCAGATGAGTTTGAATCAAACTCCTCAAGCAATCACTACACCCAAGCCTTTCAGGAAAGTGAACTTCACCTCAGATAACTCTGAGAATTACAACCGCCTCTTTAACATCACGGAACTTCGCATTGCTCCCGAGAGAAGCAATGACACTGCCACTGGCCCACATGAAGTTCACTACCAGTTCTTAAATCACCTTCCAGATGACTCCTTACTGGTTTTACTAGATATTTTCAACGGCATATGGGAAAATGGCAACTTTCCAGCTGCTTGGCGGGAGGCCACCATCATTCCCATCGCTAAGCCGGGCAAGGACCCGACCCAGGCTACAGACTATCGCCCTATTTCGTTAACTAGCTGCCTGTGCAAGACATTTGAACGAATGATTAATGCTCGTCTGGTTTGGTTCCTTGAAACCAACGGTCTGATAACTAGTTTTCAAAGTGGCTTTCGACCTGGCCACAGTACCACTGACCAACTCGTCCGCCTAGAGTCCACAATTCGTGCTTTGTTCGCGGACACCATGTTGTATCGGTGTTCTTCGACCTGGAGAAGGCATGTGATACAACTTGGAAATATGGTGCTTTTTACGTACGTAGAAACGGGCACGAGGAAACAAAGTAGAACTTAAACCTGACCGGACAAAAACATAACTCTGAACTATTTACAGAGTTCTGTACATTGCGCTAGCAAACAAAATGTCTGTGATAACTATGTACAAAACCACCCCGAACCCAAACTAGTTACATAGGACTATTTACAATCTCACTAGGCAAAACTATTTACATACCCATTTACATCAACAGAAGAGTGTTCAGGTTGAGTCTGTTCAATGCTTTTTTGTAACTATGGGTGCTCCGGAACAAAGCACCGGACGTGACATGAAACACAAGGACAACTATATACACCAGGCCAGCATTCATGTGGCCAACCCCCACTATTTACAGTATTAACAATGTGATGTGCTCTTTACATGCTTGTAGCCGGGCGGACCTAATGTGAAACAAAGCAAACCTATTTACACTGAACTACAAAAAAAAAAAAAAAAACTTTGTGGCATGCATGGGCACAGACACAAACAGAACAGAAACCCCAAAAGAAAACGGGGACACAAAAAGGCAAAACCATTCACACTAAATACTCTGACTGGGCCCTTATCTTTTTAATCCGTGGGCTTGGTACGGGCGTCCCAGAGTGATGGGTTCCCCTGTCTGATACTTCTCCCGAAGCCGACCTCTTTAGTGCAGACTCTGGCCCCTCCCCCTCACACAAATCAAACCAACCCTCCCCCGAAGGTGGATCCTTTGGAGGGGGCTCTGAGGCACGCTCCCCGCCATCCGACATCGCCGAGTCTGAGGACAGATCGAGGTCCTCCTCTACTGTCATTATTTCAACCTGTCCGGGTTGAACAGACGTCATTTCAACTTGACTGGGTGTCGTTGCTAAGGGTGGCGGAGAGTCTACCTCAGGAGTTCCAGTACCTCCCTCACACTGCTTGGAGGCAAGGAAGTCCTGTTCCACCTCAAGTGCCGCCTCCTCTAATTCCTGAGTTGAATACTGTGGGCCTGTTTGCGAGGGTTCAGGTGCCGACCCCACATCCGCACTGACATGAGCAGAGTACGATGTGGGGCAGGCGCCAAACACATGTCCCTCCTCCTCACAGAGGTTGCAATGTACCTCGTTGGGGCACTCTGCCTTGCCGTGCCCCAACTGCAAGCATTTCCCACATCGTCTGTTGGGACACGACTTGGCTTCGTGCCCCTGCTCTCCACATCTAAAACAGGTACGGGGCTGACAAAAGTACCTAATGTGGGCCTTGGAACCCCCTATGAAGAGGAAGGATGGAATGTCCCTCACCAGTTCCATACGGAACTGTCTCTTGCCATTAAATATACCTTTCAACTCACCCCCAGTATATTTACACCACCGCATTTCAGAGACAGTTCCGTACTGACTAAGAACCCTCGCAACCAGGCGCTGATCGACCTCGAAGGGAAGGTAAAGCACTGTCACCGTCACAGAGCCATCATATGGGGTGACAGTGAGCCCCTCTACCCCCTTCAGGCATGACACACCCTTAACACGGGCAGCATCAGACTTAAACTTAAGGTCATACGTGTTTCGGGCCTCAAGCGCCTGCAACATCTCTATTTCTTTAATTTCGACATCTTTTTAAGTGCATCGAAACGGCACATACAAACAAAAAACAAAACTCAAACCGGATCGGACAGGAACATAAAGGCAAAACCATCCACACACCACCAAATCAAACAGAAAATTATTTTCATTGCAACAATAGAACCACACACACACTGACAACCCAAAAACCCCACAGACCAACCTCCCCCCGGTCACACTTAAAACAAAGCCCCACAAAGACCACACACCCAAATCCACCACACACCCAAAGACAACACCACGCCCGACGGCAACACCAAGCCCGAAGGCAACACCACGCCCGAAGGCATCACCACGCCCGTCGGCAACACCACGCCCGAAGGCAACACCTCGCCCGAAGGCAACACCTCGCCCGAAGGCAACACCACTCCCGAAGGCAACACCAAGCCCGAAGGGAACACCACGCCCGAAGGCAACACCAAGCCCGAAGGCAACACCACGCCCGAAGGCAACACCACGCCCGAAGGCAACACTAAGCCCGAAGGCAAACACCACGCCCGAAGGCAACACTACGCCCGAAGGCAACACTAAGCCCGAAGGCAAACACCACGCCCGAAGGCAACACCACGCCCAAAGGCAACAGCACTTAAAAAGCACCGGGGCAAATACAGGTGCACCTTGCCCAAGGGTGCCCCGGAGGCAGTTGTGGCAAAGGGTAACCTCATTACTCCCACGTTTAAACAAACTCCACAACCGGATGCAGTTTAAAGTCCTACCCAGGACGACACCATTGTCTTTTAACACAGTAAACGCCTGTGGGGGAGGGACACTCACCTCAGACGAAAACTCCAACTTAACAATTTTTTTTTTTTTTTTTTTTTTTTTAACATTTTAACTTAACAATTGTGCTATTCCGACTTCCGGGCATAGCACCAGTTTGTGTGGCTCGAGGCCACGAAAGGAGAAAAAACCTCAACTAGTTTAACAAAGGACAAAAAAGAGGATGAAGTAAGAAAAACACAAGCTACACAGAAACAAGGCGCGGTCGCAAACAAATGGACACGACCAGACCTACTTATCAACGACAACACAAGCACGCTATAAGGTTTTAAAAACAATTGCAATAAGTAGTACAGCTATCACACAGTGATAAGTTTGAACACGGCAAAGCGACGAGAGCTCGACGAAACACGTCTGCTCTCGTCGAAGACCTGAACTGAACTCTAAAGGGACTTGTACAATGCGGGTCTGAGGGGCAGAATGCCACTTTTTATTCAAAACTTCCTGAAAGATCATGTTTCGAGTCCGTGTAGGGAGTGTATTGTCTGAGTTACATAATCAGGAAATGGGTGTTCCTCAAGGCAGCATCCTGTCCGTTACTCTTTTTGTTATGAAAATAAACAGCATCGCTAATGTGGTGAACACTGGGATTGAAAAGTCTTTGTTTGTGGATGACTTCTCTATTACCTGTTCCTCAAGGAACATGAGGTCTATAGAGAGACTAATGCAAAATTGCCTCAACAAGATCCAACACTGGGCTGACCAAAACGGATTCCGTTTTTGTCGGACAAAGACTGTTTGCATGCTCTTTTGCAACCGGAGAGGTGCGCATTGCGACCCGGACCTGAACTTGAACGGTGTTCACATCCCAGTTGTTCCCCACACTAAGTTCCTAGGCCTAATACTCGACAGTAAGCTCAACTTCAAAGCCCATATCGACCATCTGAGGCGGAAGTGCCAAGGAGCTCTAAACCTGTTGAAGGCCGTCTCAAAGATGGACTGGGGCGCTGACCGTCCTGTTTTGCTTCGCCTCTACAGATCACTTGTTAGGTCCAAACTTGATTATGGTTGTGTTGTTTACAGCTCAGCACGTGAGTCATACCTCAGAAAACTGCTCCCTATCCATAACCAAGGTCTTCGAATCTGCCTGGGGGCTTTTCGTACGTCTCCGATGCAGAGTATCTACATCGAAGCGAACGAACCACCCACTTCAGATCAGATGGGAGCCATAGACACAACCCAACCTTTGAGACGGCCTTCAACCATAGGTTTAGTCACATTTACCTCGCAAAACCAGCAGTTGTCCCCCCATTTGCTACTCGCGTTAAGGAAGCACTGTGTACCAACCCCGATTGCGTAGCGCAGTTTACCTTCTCCATCACTCCTCCCTGGAAGTTAGTCGAGCCAGTTATTGACCTTAGTTTGAGGAATTATCTGAAGAACTCAACAAATGAACTGGTGTACCTTGCCAGATTTAATGAGCTGAGACATAGGTACCGTCGTTATCATGCAATCTATACTGACAGCGACAGGCCGAGATGCATTCTTGCAAGTCCGACTGCCGGATGATGCATCAATATTTACTGCCGAACTCCAGGCACTTAAGATGGCATTCGATCTGATCGAAATCTCGGACAGCCACCAGTTCATTGTGTTCACAGACTCCCTATCCAGCCTTTTAGCACTTAAAGGCCATGAGCAAAAACACCCTTGTATAATAGCTCTCCGTGAGGCTTACTCCAATTTGGTGAGACTGCAGAAATCAGTTGTGCTTGCGTGGGTTCCGAGTCACGTGGGCATACGGGGAAATGAAAAGGTCGACGCACTAGCTAAAGAAGCCCTACAGATGGACGTTACCAACCTCTACATCCCCCACACTGATTACCGTCCTCAGATCAACTGCTACATAAAATCCAAGTGGCAGGAACTGTGGGATTCTTTCCCCGAGAACAAATTGTACCGAGTTAAACCAACGGTCGAGACTGTGAGTAATGCAGTACCCAGAAAGCAACGGGACGATTTAGTTCTGACTAGGGCTCGTATCGGTCACACTTACCTTACCCATTCCTACTTACTTCATGGTGACGAGAGACCATATTGCATCCCATGTGATTGTGCTGTCACCGTCAGTCACATTCTCGTAGACTGTTGTGAATACTCTCATATTTGTCAGAAGTACTACACTGTGCCAGACCTGAAGACGTTATTTCAACAGACAGACCCTTATCTCATCCTGGACCTTCTCAAGGAAAGTAACCTTTATAGGACGTTTTGACATGACTCCCGCGCTTGCTTTCGTGTTGACATTTCAAATAGGATTTCGCCCCATCCTTGCCCTTTTTAGCTAATTTTCTCCCAAATTTTACTTTTACTTTTTTACTTGCTGAGACTATATAACACATTCGTGTTGGTGTGTCGTTAAACCCTACCTAACTAACGAACTAACTAGGTAGCTAGGTAGCTAACTACGTAACTAACTAACGAACGAACGAACGACTATGGCCCCTTCTGTATGTAACCTGCGAAAGTCTGAAAAAGACATCAAAAGACAGCCTACCAAAACCACTTCCAATCAAGCTTATGGACCTGTATCAAATCACCACACAACCTCATAACTTCAACGGATATATTTACCCTTGCAGTTGACAATGCTGTAATCTTCTGTAAAAATCAATTACTTAGGCCTACCTAACGTAAGGCTAAAAAAATCTTGCCTACCTACCATTTCACTACACAGTGACTTTCATCCACGCAAATCGCTATAAGGTTTCTTTGAACATGAGGGTGTGACACAAACTTGAACCCACTTCCCAGCAAATGTTCTGGGCTGGAAAATGCGACACCAGAAAATCCTGAGTCGACTTGTTTCATGGCGTCAGGGGTGAGTATTGCTAAAGTTATTGCTGGTACGCCACGATCCTTTAGAAATGATACCTGTTCATTGATGAGAGACGTCAATGGTGAGACTACAATAACAAGCCCAAGTTGTTGTGCACTCGCACAACCACTTCCTGTTGTCGACCTCACGTAAGTGCTAGTACCTAAGCCTACGTCACTTATGTTATCGCTAGTAGGACACAATGGCAGAATTTGTTAAATTAAACTCTTACCAAATCCAGTGGGAAGGTTAACAAAAGTGTCCTTTCCTTCCAATATTGAAATAATTGCCTCGAGTTGCTGATTTTTCAATGATTTTGCGTCCACACCTAGTTGCACTGAAGCATTTTGTGCGATTGAAACAAGCTATTCGCGTTGCCTGGGCGCTGTTTTGTCGTTCACGTATGAATGCGCATAATCTAAAACTAAATATTCATAAATTTCTGAAGACAGCGTTCTCTGATTGGTTCGCTTAATTACTACCGATTTGGTAGCAGATTTTAAAGGTAATAGTTTAACGGTGGATGAATAAAATTATCTTTGTCCAGAGGCTTTCGGGCGTAGCGCATACCAGGGGGAGTATAACACTAAGAGGTAACAGCCAGTGTTTACAGAGGGAGGTAAAAGGAACTTCCGCTTGTAAGACCCGACAGAGGCTAACCCTATATCGACGCCAACATTTACGTTTCTCCCTGGCTGCTCTAAGTACCTCTCTAGAAATGCAGATTGGCCTACTTTTAGCCACGGCTTTCTTGAGTGGAATACACAACTTTGTAGTGCCAGTAACTAAATTACGAAAAACACTCCATGCTTCAGCAGGGCCTAAGTGACACAAACGTGCAGCCCAATCTATGGTAAGAAGCTCTTTAGCATGAGTAAAGTTACCCTTGCTGAAATCTAAAACAGTTTTGTCACTACCTTGAAGTTTGCTGAAACATCGTAACCCAAAGCTAGTGAGGTCGTGGTCACTACATCCTATCTTACCACAACTAGCTACATTTCTAACGTAAGGAGGAAGGTGTGGGAAGCCTTTCTTTAATGTCAAAATATGTGATTTGGTGCATACTTTATGTGGTATTTTGTATGCATAAGGGCCATTTCACGGCAAGTGGTCCTGGGGCACAAAATTTAAAATGCAGCATTGGTCAGCTGAATTATTTCAGTGCTGTAGCATGTCTGAGCTTTCAGATTCAATTTATACTTAGTTTTTTTTTTTTTTTTTTTTTTAAAAATTGACTCAGTTATGACAATTTTAGTATCACTCAAATCAGACGACCTTAAAGCACTGATTTACAGACTTATTTTTAGAGACCTGTAAACCATATGACAATTAGTCGAAGTAATTTGATATAGAACTATAGCCCCTTGTGGGCTGGGGGTTGTAGAATATGCCCACGGTATTCCCCCGCCTGTCGTAAGAGGCGAGTAAAGGGGAGGACTTGAAACGAATTCATCTAGTTGACACTATATAACATATTCGTGTCGGTGTGTCGTTAATTATTATCTAACTAACTTGATATAGAACTATAACTAAGATAAGACAATCTGGAGATTAATTCTAAAGTTTGTTAGTTAGATGGAGGTTTAACGATACACCAACATGAATATGTTATATAGTGTCAGCTAAGTAAAAAGGAGCAATGGGGTGAAATCACCTAAAAGGAAAAAAGATTGGGCAAAATTCTACTAAAATGTCTAAACATAAGCAAATATGGGAGTCATGTCAAAATTTCCTGTGAAGGTTACTTTCTTTGAGAAAGTCCAAAATGAGAGTAGTGTCTGTGTGCTCAAACGTCTTCAGGTTTGGCACAATGTGATACGTCTGACGAATATGGGAGTATTAATAGCAGTCAACCAGAATGTGACTGATGGTGACAGCACAATCACAGGGGATACAGTATGGTGTCTCATCCCCGTGGAGCAAATAAGCATGGGGTAGGGTAAGTGAGACCTATGCGAGCCCTAAGGTTTGTTTCATAACAGGTTCTTTTCTTTTTCACAAATGTAATCTAAAAATATCAAAACAGGAGTGACAAAATGTTCAGTCTTTTCTACCAACCACAGGTAATACCACAGGTAAGACATAAAATAAAGGGATTTCTATCGTAAAGCTACTTCAGTTTGCTGAACTTCATGATCAATGTAAGTGATCACATTTTACATTTTGAAATTGCACATTAGTTATGTAAATTACACGTTCACGTAACTTACAAGGGCATACTGTTGAGACTGTTAATATAAGAATATTTTTAACTGTTCATTTAATCTTAGTGTTGGGTAGTCACCAAAATGTGATGAACACTTGTACAAGCAGGTTATATTCACATGATCTATTATTAAATGAAAATGTTCAGGATGTCCGAAGAAAGTGCATGTTCAAAGCCTGTCACAGTAAAAGCACTGTGTGGTAGTCCAAATCAAGCAGAGGATGCCTAATTAATTTGTATGAAGCTTTTGTTGAATACCAGTCATGAGAACATTGCATGTACTTAAATCGTAATATAACAAGTTTAAGAAAACCGTCATTAAAATTAACATTAAGTGGATGTAGTGGGCTGGATGGATATTAGTGGATTGCCAGCAGCGAGTGGTGTTGACCACATCTTGACAACTGCATTAGCTTTGGACGTGTATTTATTTTATGACGTGTATTTTTTTGGATACCATGGGCATCATTGGTCTCCTTCCATGGATCTTATTCAGTTATGGTTGACTTTACAGTATCTCATCTTCTTCGATATGCATGGTTTTAACATTTGGAAAGAGTTGCGTAACTGATTTTGTGAAGTCACCTGCTGACTGCACGGTGAGTGCTGCATTCTTCCCGTTTTCATTTTTCCCTGCACCCAAGCTTTAGCAGCACCGTCAATACCATTCACAACCTTTGCCATGTGAAGTTGCAAAGCACTTCCAGTTGACTGGTACTTGCAGCTCTAAAGACGGCACTGACGAAAACTTTCCAGTTATGAATGTTTTCAAACTCACTGGAAAGACCATCAGAATATATTACCAGTGAGAGCTTGTTAAATACATAGAAACGGGCACTGAGGAACAAAGAACCCAAACCGGACCAGAGCAAAACGCAACCAGCAACCACCCACAGAATTATTACCAGTACTTCTCCCTCAGGTCATACCAAAGACTTTAAAATGGAACCTACTGCCATATGTGCTTGGTGCTCAGCATAAGCAATGGAGTAGGGGAAACAAGCCAGTGAGCCACAACTGGAAAAACGTCCGTGGCCAGCCCGACTTAAACCAGTTGGTTAGAAACTGAGCCGTAAAACCTCATCTAACTCTCAGAGAAGATGATGATGTTTCTAGTAAGGGCTTTGACAGAAACGAACACTGTCCTTGCCTTTGTCAGTACTGTCTGCAACAACCGAGAGCTACAATTACGGTACCATCAGGATCATATATGACAGTTGTGAAAAGATTCACTTTGTCATGACCATTGTATTTCAATTTGGTACTCCCAGCTGGAAGCCATAGCAAAGTCTAAATACCTGGAGCACATGCAACTTAGGGTCAACTTTGAATGTCCTTTTCAAAGTAGTCTGACCTCACCCATTTAATTGTACATGTTGGTACTGTCCATAACTTTTCATAATGATGTCCTTCAGTTCTCGACACATCCATGTCTTGCTTTTTACGTACGTAGAAACGGGCACGAAGAAACAAAGGAGAACTTAAACCTGACCGGACAAAAATACAAAGGTGAACTATTTACAGAATTCTGTACATTGCGCTAGCAAACAAAATTTCTGCGATAACTATGTACAAAACCACCCCGAACCCAAGCTAGTTGCATAGGACTATTTACAATCTCACTAGGCAAAACTATTTACATACCCATTTACATCAACAGAAGAGTGTTCAGGTTGAGTCTGTTCAATGCTTTTTTGTAACTATGGGTGCTCCGGAACAAAACACCGGACGTGACATGAAACACAAGGACAACTATATACACCAGGCCAGCATTCATATGGCCAACCCCCACTATTTACAGTATTAACAGTGTGATGTGCTCTTTACATGCTTGTAGCCGGGCGGACCTAATGTGGAACAAAGCAAACCTATTTACACTGAACTACCAAAAAACTTTGTGGCATGCATGGGCACAGACACAAACAGAACAGAAACCCCAAAAGAAAACGGGGACACAAAGGCAAAAACCATTCACACTAAATACTCTGACTGGGACCTTATCTTTTTAATCCGTGGGCTCGGTACGGGCGTCCCAGAGTGATGGGTTCCCCTGTCTGATACTTCGCCTGAAGCCGACCTCTTTAGTGCAGACTCTGGCCCCTCCCCCTCACACAAATCAAACCAACCCTCCCCCGAAGGTGGGACATCCATGTCTTGTAGCTTAAATGATCCTTGCATTTGTGTCCTTTGACCGTTCTTTCCAGTATGTAAATCTCATTACCATCTTCACTTGCAGACATATCAAATTTCTTCCCTTGCTGAGTCTGAACAGGTTCCCTTCCAACAGCTTGAGTTTGTGCTTTTTGAGTGCATAGAAACGGACACTATCAAACAGGAAGAACCAAATCCGGACCGGCAAGAACACAACCATGAACTACTTACAATCACTTACAAAGTTACCTTACACCAAGCTAGCAAAACAAAATTTCTGTGGCCAACATATACCCACCACACATGTCGGATCCCTTCAGAGTTCAACGCGGGGTACGGCAAGGGTTTTTCCCC
>JAIZAY010000584.1:0-38003 GCA_029531755.1 Holothuria leucospilota | reverse complement strand
GTCCGTTATTGGGGTGGATTATCATTCCGTTGGTTCTTTCCTACCCTGTTTAGCAACAGTGTACCTCACAGTTGGAGGCCAACGAAGGCATACTGTCAGATGAGGGAGACACTACGTATTATGTCAACTGTAGGGGACGTTTTGCAGTCCAGTGCGGGGGACCAGTACCGGGCCATTTTTGATGACTTGGTTGGTCAGGTCCAACCCAACGACTATGCGTTAGGGCCGGAAGTGTGGCGTGTAGTCCACGGCGGGACACTCGATCACCGCCGGCGTGACCTGCTGTGGCGCATCGCACACGACGCCATCGTAACGAATCTCAAGCGCCTTCGGTGGCGTCTTGGAGATGGCATTTGCCCCCGCACTGGATGCACAGGGTGGGAGAGTGTGCCCCATGTGTTTTGGCAGTGTGGTTTTGTGGCCCTCCTCTGGGAGTGGTTTCAAGCTCTGGCTGATCGCCTCACGTTTTGTAACACCTGGGCGGTCAGCCAGGACTACGCTTTGTATGGTCTGTCACCCCCGCCATGCAATACAAGTGTTCGAAGATACTTACCTTTGTTTCGGCCTCCATAAAGCTGGCCTTGTGGAGAGACCGGTGTGATATTGTGTTTAGGGGAGAGGGGAAGCCTGCGGACGTCTTCCTGGCGTCGGTGAGGACGGAGATTAAAGGGGAATTTTCATGATCCCAGACAGTTCCAATTCTCCCAACTATGCATCTTCTAGCTCCTCCCATAACTGTATGAGGCTCTTCCTTGTGCAAGTATAAACCTGTTTTATTGCTTAAGGCCATGTCCTGGTGAGCACACAAGGCTATAAAATGTAATAAAAGTACTCTCTCTGCCTTGTGTGGAATGTGAGCTACTCTGCATCTTTCAAATTTTGAAACTTTGATGTCAATCAAACAGCAATCACCAACTGAGAATTTTGATATACATACACTAAAAATATACTTTGGGGTGATGACAGTCTGTCTTTAAGCTGAGGGTGGAGGCCGACTTCGTCCGTTTGCCAAGGTCGACGTTCGGCAGGTGTTGGGGTCCACTTGTTTCAGTGCGGGCGGGCCGGGTGATAGTTAATTTGTAAATATATTGTAAATATTGAAATTGCAAATAGCCCTACGTGATTGGGTTTGGGGTGGTTTTGTACATAGCACAGACATTTTGTTTACTAGCGAAATGTACAGAATTCTGTAAATAATTCAGAGTTATGTTTTTGTCCGGTCAGGTTTAAGTTCTTTGTTTCCTCGTGCCCGTTTCTACGTACGTAAAAAGCTCACACCGCTCCCGAATAGCCACAGACACCCGAAACGAAAAGACATCACCGGACTATACTACCAGAAACTGCCCAGAAAGGCCACAACCCTAGGGAAAACTAAAGGACCTCCTTATTTACTTACTATTTACAGTATATGTACACTATTTACACCCAACCAAACAAAAACCAAAGTCCCGAAGAGATTGAACGAGCCCGGTGAGGCACCAGCACCAGGCACGTCCGCTATTTTAGCCGACTTGAACTGAACGATACTGAATGAAAGAGATTCCCAACGAAACGTCTGTAACTCTGATACCAAAAATAACAATACGAAGACTTGTTAGTGAAGTTCTGTTTCAAATCAGTCTATATATGTGAAATCTAACTCTACTTATTACTACTAGAAACCAGGCTTAACGATGACGTCCAGCTGTTCAACAATGGAACTTTGCCGTGCGTAACTACACGATGGTCGACAAGACACACTTAGCTGGCTGCTTCTGCACATATTATTTCCAAGAGCCCCCTTCTGTCCACTGCTAGATTAAAAACCCAAAGTAAATCTCCTCTTCCTTTAAACCATGGGGAAAACTGGTCAGTCCAAAGCACGAGTCATGTGACTCCTGCCAGCTTGCATCATTGACTATGTAGCCTGGGCAGTTCATGACAGCATCCAGTGGCGTATTTAGGATAGATGGCACCCAGGCGGATCTTTTCTTTGTCACCATGTGCCGCCATAAGGGGTCAGGGAATGTAATAGGAGAGGGCTAAATGGAGGATGTGGCATTTACCATAGGTCGCTTCGGTGCAGATTTAAGCGTCTTTGAGTTGGACAAAACCTTTAACCGATTACGTGTTTAAAAATTTTATTGTATCTTTTTGTATGGGAGATGGGGTGTGTAAGGGTCGGGTTGATACGCCTACTTTGAGAAAGATGGCTAACATTCAAAACTGCTATTTTGGGAAGAGCTTTGAACTGGTCACTTTAGAAACGTTCACTTATAGTTTTCTTTCTGGCGAGGGGGGGTAAGGGAGGGGGTATTATTCAAGGCCCCTCCCCTTTGAGATATTTTGGCCTTAGTAATGCTGGTTAGATACAAAAGGGTGCTGTCTTTGAATTGATTATATTTATTTAAAATCATTATTTGCCACAGCCGAAGACTTGGTGAGGACCTTTCCCCTGTTACTGCGCTACTTGAATGGCCATCATTTCCTCGTCATCCAACCCACCCCCACACACACACCGCAGCCTACCGTCTTGCAGCAGTCCTAGCCATAGCTAGACACAACGTTGGGAAGTTACGTTCAAAATAAACTTAAATACTTGTATTTAGACCATAAGGTTTAAAAGATCGTATGAAGAGTTTTCAATAGCCACTTTTCCTGATTTATTTGCATCATTGGCGTTATCTTCAGCAGATTCCCCACCACTGGATTTTTTTCCATGTTTACTTCCAGAGTAAATGTGGATGATGTCAATCATCCTCTGCGTATCATATATCCGAAATGCTCTATTGTAAAGAAAATCAGTCTGAAAATTTGTAAGTTGACAGCGTAATTTTTTCTGTTGTCTTGGAAATGTTAAGTTACTGTTTCAGGAAGGTATATACAATGTGATAATCATGAGCGAGACATGGCTGAAAGAAAAACAGCTTTCTGTTAACGCTTTCAGACAAGTAGGAGTTATGATGTAACACTACCGAGTGCACGGTTGTAGACTCATGAGAGAGTATGCTGATCGCACCCCACCCCCCAGCACCCAATATCTGCGTGTGGAATTTTCGGCAAATCAAGTTTGGCCATAGCTTCACCAGCAACAAGATAGGCTCTAAGTTTGCTCTGCTTTTTGCGTTGTCAGAACTTATCAAATAGGTGCTGTGAAAATAAATCTGCACCATTTTTTAGGTCTTAGTTTTTGATTCCTTGCCGTAGGCAGGCAAGGAATCTATGCGATGGTGATGTCGTATGTGCGTGTATGTGTGTGCACTTATTTTCCATTCAGATTGAGGACCTAAACAATGGATTTCAAGGTCCTTAGAAGGAAATACAATAGATTTCTCATGTCCTAAGAAGTTTAACAATAGAGTCTATTGTTAAAGTAAGGGTTAAGGAAGCAAACACAATAGAGAAAACAATGAGGTCCTCAAACAGTATGTAAAGCACAACTGCACTCAGCAACATGTCCTTAACAGGACACGATACAGCTGCCCGAAAAATCCGTCGCTGCAATGACAAGTCTCGCGCGGCTGCACGTGCCTGCCTTGACAAGCAGCCCACACTATAGACACGTACGTCTGCTGGGTTAGTTGGAGGTCAGCCAGGCTAATGGGGAAATCCCGCGGATTCCTTACCGGTGCATTTCCCGCGTACCGCTAAGGAAGCGAGGGTGAGTGTTATGGAGCGCCAATCACGCAAAAAGTCGTCGAAGGTGGTGGAAGGTACTGAAGGTATCGATGGCAACGTCATCGATGGTAAACGCTATCGACGGTAAACGCTATCGACGGTATACGCGAACGATGATAGCTCAATCGGTGGTTTACTTTATCGATGGTAGCGGTGTACACGCTATCGAAGGTATACGCGAACGATGGTAACTCAGTCGATGGTTTACTTTATCGATGGTAGCGGTGTAGACGCTATCGACGGTATACGCGAACGTTGTCAACTCAATCGATGGTTTACTTAATTGATGGTGGCGGTGTACACGCTATCGACGGTGTACGCGAACGATGGTAACTCAATCGATGGTTTACCTAGTCGATGGTATACGCGAACGATGGTAACTTAATCGATGGTTTACTTTATCGATCGTAGCGGTGTACACGCTATCGACGGTATACGCGAACGATGATAACTCAAATGGTGGTTTACTTCATTGATGGTGGCGGTGTACACGCTATCGAAGGTACACGCGAACGATGATACCTTAATCGTTGGTTTACTTTATCGATGGTAGCGGTATACACGCTATCGACGGTATACGCAAACGATGATAATTCAATCGATGGTAAACGCTATTGACGGTAATGCTATCGACGGTAATGCTATCGACGGTAATGCTATCGTGATAGACGCTATCGACGGTAAATGCCATTGACGGTAGCGCTGTAGGTGGAGAACTCGATCGATGGTTAACTCGGTCGATGGTTAACACGGTCGATGGTTAACACGGTCGATGGTCAACGCGATCGATGCTACACTCCATCGAAGGTGGCACACTGCATGGTCGATTTTTATTGCCACGGGGTTAGGGACAAATCGTTTTGAACGAATTTGAACAGCCAACGAAGTTAAGTAGAGCAGGTGTTAACCGTTACACAAGAGTATAATCCAATACGGTAGTTCGGAATGAACGCAAGGAGCGAAGGCCAAAGGTCAAATGAGGGAACCTGCAGGGAACGGACGAACTTTTTGCCACCGTCACTGTGTAGCTAGAGCATATACACAGCCAATGAGAGCCGCTACGCAGACACTCGGCTGATGGCGGGATGTAAACATTCAAAAATTACATGTACGTACATGTAGGTACGAGATACGCATAGTGTATACTGTGCACATAATTGTATGATTGTGCACGTACAAAGCGTTATTGTGCAGAGACAGGTAGCTAGCTGCTACTGGACTCACAAGCCTCAGTCAACAGTAGTCCGCAGTCTGCTGACCTAGTATTTCGGAAGCTTTGGGGCTTCCCATACTAGTTCAGGGAACAAAGTGTACGTCAGAACTAGGCCTAGGTACCCTAGGCTAAGTCAACAGTACTCTGATCGATCACGTTAGCAGTTTAGGGAAGTTGCAATGAGTTAGGCTCACAAAATCTAGGCTATTGAGATTAAAGAAGATGATGATGTATCTACACATTTAATTTGATAATGGTGAGTCGAGAAAACGGGGACTGTTTGCCACAATGAAAATGCCCGAACTCGAAACGCTACCGTTAGGCCTACAACACATTTCCATTTTGAATAGAAGAAATGCGTGTGATAATGATCACTCGAAAATATGGTAACCAAAATAAACTACAATTTCCCTTCACTAACCCTGTAGGCTATACTTGATGAAGTTCTCTACCGTCACCCTACCCACACCGGCTAGTCAGTCTGCATGTGCATGTGTGCTGCATTATAATATCTGCCGTATACTAGTTAGTACGTACGTACATGCTCTGCACTAGAGCTGAGGTAGGTGCGAGAAAAGAGTACGTACGCTTCGGTAGCTATGCAGAAGACATTCCACATGTCTCCTTACAATTCCATGTATTTAAAGAAAATTTCCTGAAATAGACACTAAGTTCGATTCATTTTAGAAAATATTCCAATTTTTGCACGTTTTCAAAAAGACATTTTATTTCTGAATTTCTTTTAATTAAAATAGGTAGGCGGTAGCATTATCTGATACTACGTAGGCAGTCCTTTTTTTTTTCAAAAGTTTTGAAGTAATGCGTTCTTAACGGACATTCTGTCTTGTAATTAGACAGGTAGCATCTTTGTGCTGTGGAGTGGGGTTAAAGACCGCAGATACTTTGAAGTATACTGCTCTGTTAGGTTTCTGAAACCTTTAACTAGACATGTTTCTGCTCTTGTTTTTAGATGTTGAGCTTCATCAGTAGTCGGACTATTTAGTTTGTCCTGGTCTTAATCCAAAAAAGATAAAGAAATTGCTCTTTTAGAGCGCCTCGATGAGAACATCGAGGTAGCAATCTTCATTCTCCTTGTGACTTGTTTCCAATTAACCGTCGCTTACTACTAGGTATCCTTTAGGGTGGGTGTCCTCTCATAGGCTAGGAACGGTTGTGTTGGAAAATTTGGCACACGTTCGGATCTTTCCAAGTGCCAGTGTCTTAGCACTACAAATTTTGTTTTAGCTCTTTCGTACAGAGTATATCATATCCTCATGTTGTAAATAGCCCTTTTAGGACTCCGAGGCTTGATATTCTGGTTCTATTTAGTAGGCGGGTAGCTATAAATTTTAAACCCGTACCTAGAGCTATTTATTTTTATCCGAACGAGATCTGTCGGAGAGGTTATTGATGAAGTGCTCGGTTTGTTCCGCCTTCAGACAAAATTTGGCAGTTTTAACTCGGCCTTTTATGGCTGTCAGTACACTTCCTTCGAAATTTTGAGACTTTGCACGAAGTTTCTCCCTTAGGGTTCTGGAAATCTTCCTACGTTTTGTGGAAGAAGAAATTCTTGATTCAGTATCCTGCTTCTCCAATTAAACCTTTTACGGCGGATAATGCTTTTTGCAAGACGAACAGGATTACCGTAGAAACTTGTACACAAGTTATGTGCTGACTAATTTATCTCTTTTTAAGAGTGCTGTTTGAAGAGTTTTACCCTTTCAGAGTTCTTGAGAGACCTATTCTTTGAAAGGCTAGCTCAGAACTGAGGGCTGACAGCATGGCTACAGGCTTTTATAAGGCCTTAGCGGCTAAAATGAAAACAACTTCCCGTATGTACCAATCACAGAAAGAGAACGGGTACGTGCTTCCGGTCTGTGTTTTGCTCTGATTTTTAATTTCCAAGGACGGAAGAGAGCGACCAATCAAGAAAGAGCAGTGTTACACAGGGAGGAAGCTACGTTTTGGAGCCTGGTCGAAAATTAGTGCACAAGAGATTCCAAAGACGGGTTAGCAATAGTGCCATACACTTTTAGTGTAGCAAAGCAAATGAACAATTTTAGCGGGGTGGCACCAAACTTTCGATGTACACTGTGGGAAAAGTTTGCAGAAAAACAGAAAAAAAAGGGGGGGACAGTACAAAGTAAAAAAGAATTATAAATAACAATAAAATAAAAAAAATAGAAATACTTAGGCCTAAATAAATAATAAATAAATTAATAAATAAAAGATAGAAATACTTAGGCCTAAATAAATAAAAAATAAAAAAATAAAAAAAAAGAAAGAGTAAAGAAAAAAACTGCAAAAACCTGCGACTAACTAGAACAAACTTTAACAGTGTACGATGCTGAAATGGTGCCCAAATACCGCTAAGTTGCTCCTTGTTTTCAAAATTTGGAAAGGAAGCGACAATTAAAAAGAAAGCCGGTGTCGTGAGGGAACAAACAGGACAAGTCTCTCAGTACAGTTGGGAGTATGAAAAGACCGCAATACGTTTTTGTGTATTGCTAAGTTAGGTTATCCAAAAGAATCCTAAACAGTGAAAGGACTTCTAAAAGCCCTCATCTTTCAATGATGGAGGTACACTTAATCTCGATTTTGTGTGAACGAGAAAACAAATTATATAAAGGCCTTGAAGGTCCGACAATATGGAATGGGAATTACAGAAGCAGTATGCAACCTTTTGAGGTTGAAGAACAAGTATGAGCAGGGTTTACTTTTTTCAAAGTTCCGTACCCTGTTGGAGGAGGTTGTAAGGCAATAACGTTATAGGGCGGCCATGGGTGGCGCTGTTGCTGTGAGGGCAGTAAGTTTAACTTACACAATTTGCCTTGAGAAACTTGCTCGTAAATCGTGGGCTTTGCGCTCTGCTCCAAGTAATTCAAACGTGATTTGTTTTTGATGTTCATTTTTAATGAAAGGTATCAATTGGAAAGTGGATATTTCTGATGTATGATCAGAAGTCCCTTTGTCTGGGGTGTGGCGAATGATACCTTGTGGTGTGCCAGGGAAGGCTTAAAATACTTTTTTAAAAAAAGTTTTATAGCCGTTAAGTTGTACGTAACAAAGTCTCTTGGGGCACGTACAGGGGGCCCTTTAAGAGCCAGCAATACCTATAAATAAACCTTTGGTTTGGCGAGAGAGGATCAATATAGCAAACAAGTGTGAGTCAAAGGACGAGGAACCTGTCCAATCATCTTAATATTTAAGAAAATAAAATGACTCTTTAGCAAGTTTCACAAGGAGTGTACGCCACTGGGGGCAGTTTGGTGGTGCTTTTTAAGCACTGACCCCTATATTTTGAAAGGTGGCGTCGTCCAAGTTCCGTCTCCTCGAACCCTCCTTTGTGGAGGCTGACGTCAGCAGTTTTGTCACCGCTGCCGGTTGCCATCTGATCCGTCCGGAAAGCGGGCAATTATATCTCTCGCTTTCTTTTCCGCTAGGTCCAGCTTTCATTACCAAGACAAGGCGTGCTTGCCAACCAAATCATTCCGTATGCCCAGAAGCTCCGCCCTCGCTCGAGAGAAAAATTCCATTCCAAGTGGTTTGGAACTTCTCCCAGTAAGAAAGGAACCTCGAAATTTCGAAGGCTGATGCCTTGGAAACTGGGGTGCTATATGGCACCGGGAATGTGGCAGCCGCCCTTTTGAGAGCTTTAAGCTTACGTTGCAGCTCTTGGATTGCTTGTTATTTTCATATGATGGGAATCTTCACGGAGGTAGACCTGCAGGTTAGTCGGTAGCTAGCCTCCTGCAGAAATAAGTGGCCATCTTTCTTGGTTTCTTCGGCGGGGACGGTGTTTTTTCCCGACTCTCTAAGAATCCTACGTCCATCACAGTGTTGCCCCCTTTTTTTCTTTCAGAGGAGGAAAGATCTTTCCCTGGGGTCTCAGATGATCTAAGAGACACACCTTTCAAGGCGGGAAAGTAATACCGTGAGGAGAGGCTTAGATGAGAAACCAAGACTTTTTCTTTCTTTAATCTGTATGTACAGAATACGAAAACACTCGGATCCTCGGTGAGCCGAAAAGGTCGCGCAGTTTGTACGTGGAAAACTCCACACTGAGATGTACGGAAATTCGGATCGAGATGTAGCAACATTAGCCAATCAAGGACCAAGGAGAGTGCACTGGCGGTTTTTTTTTTCAAAGAAAAAGAAAATTCTCAGTTTTCACGTAGCCAACAGTGTGTACAACTCGGCTCCCCGGTGGTCCAAAATCTCCGTATGTTTTGAACGTACGGTAATTCAGATTCGGAAGTAACCGTAGTAGCCACTCAAGGACGGGGAGAGTTGTACTGTCAGTTAGCCAATGCCACATTTAGCAGGAGGAGGAAACCAGTACATAGGTTTAGTGAAGGTAACACTTTTAGTGCATTGGAAAGAGACTGATAATTGTGACGGTGGCAAAAAGTTCGTCCGTTCCCTGCAGGTTCCCTCATTTGACCTTTGACCTTCGCTCCTTGTGTTCATTCCGAACTACCGTATTGGATTATACTCTTGTGTAACGGTTAACACCTGCTCTACTTAACTTCCGTTGGCTGTTCAAATTCGTTCAAAACGATTTGTCCCTAACCCCGTGGCAATAAAAATCGACCATGCAGTGTGCCACCTTCGATGGAGTGTAGCATCGATCGCGTTGACCATCGACCGTGTTAACCATCGATCGAGTTCTCCACCTACAGCGCTACCGTCAATGGCATTTACCGTCGATAGCATTACCGTCAATAGCGTTTACCATCGATTGAATTATCATCGTTTGCGTATACCGTCGATAGCGTGTACACCGCTACGATCGATAAAGTAAACCATCGATTAAGTTACCATCGTTCGCGTATACCATCGACTTGGTAAACCATCGATTGAGTTACCATCGTTCGCGTACACCGTCGATAGCGTGTACACCGCCACCATCGACTTGGTAAACCATCGATTGAGTTACCAACGTTCGCGTATACCGTCGATAGCGTGTACACCGCCACCATCGATAAAGTAAACCATCGATTGAGTTACCAACGTTCGCGTATACCGTCGATAGCGTGTACACCGCCACCATCGATAAAGTAAACCATCGATTGAGTTACCAACGTTCGCGTATACCGTCGATAGCGTGTACACCGCCACCATCGATAAAGTAAACCATCGATTGAGTTACCAACGTTCGCGTATACCGTCGATAGCGGTTACCGTCGATAGCATTACCGTCGATAGCTTTTACCATCGATGGCGTTGCCATCGATAACTTCAGTACCTTCCACCACCTTCGACGACTTTTCGCGTGATTGGCGCTCCATAGAGTATGGGTGCACCCGCGGTGTGTGAGCGATCCTGTGGCTATGGGTGCACTCAGCAACATGTCCTTAACAGGACACGGTACAGCCGGCGAGAGCTTCGCTCTCGCACGTCTTTCCTAGCTCACGCGGAGCTCGAAACTGGCGTAGCTGCCCGAAAATTCCGTCGCTGCAATGACAAGTCTCGCGCGGCTGCACGTGCCTGCCTTGGCAAGCAGCCCGCCCTCCAGCCACGTGCGTCTGCTGGGTTAGTTGGAGGTCAGCCAGGCTAATGGGGAAATCCCGCGGATTCCTTACCGGTGCATTTCCCGCGTACCGCTAAGGAAGCGAGGGTGAGTATGGGTGCACCCGCGGTGTGTGAGCGATCCTGTGGCTATGGGTGCACTCAGCTCTCCTGGTGCAGGGAGATTTTCAAAGAAGTAAGTGTCGACACACTTTACATAGGCTCTTGAACATATTTTCTCAAAAAAGATTAATTGTGAGAATATTCCTTATAGAAACAAAGCATGGGATCCCACTGGTACTTGGATCTTGAGTAAGAAAAGTGCTGAATTGCATGTGTGTCGCGTTCTCAGAACAAATTTTCTGTGAGAAAATTTACTTTTGTTAACAAGTGAAGAACACTAAAATTGAATGAATTGAGTTTCTATTTAGTGTGAAATATATTAGTTTACTCTATGTATGCTAAATTTATTGTGGGGAAGAATGTATGCAAAGCTTCTGCATTTTTACATTCTTCCACTTTTGGTTTATAGCTGCTTGGTCAGCAGCCCTTGCTGTCTTTCATTAGCTTTGTCTTTGTATGCAAAAAGTAATGGAAACAGAATGTTGTACTGATATGTAATTTGAAAACCTGTGAAATGTTTAGCCTGTAAAATATAACCAAGAACAAGGATACACATTACCAAAACTACACCAATGTTTGTAGACAGAAACTTATACTAGTAGCAATACTGCTGTACTGGTACTGGCCTTCAGGGTTGTGGCTATGCTGGTCAGCACCAGTTGGGAGCAATGGAACTTCCATTGCCTGACCTAGTGCACATTGTGGGTTTGCAGTTTACCAAACTGGCACAAAATTGAATACAAATCCCTGATATGTACATACAAAAGGATTTGTGTGGGATGTTATGATAAAAGTATAGGTTTCTCAAAATTTGCAATATCAGAGGGCCAGCAAGTGAACCACTCAGTTGAATTTGCAAAATCCAGCATTATCATTTTGTATGTAAGCCATTACTTAACACTACAACATTTTTATCTACCTTCAACTCTGAGGGCATGGGAAAGTTCAGCAGATTTATTTACTTTAGGTACTAGTAGTAAATGTGTAAACTTCTGAGCAAATTGGCTGAGCTGAGTAATTCGTTCTGCTTTTCTTTTCACTCCAGGCTTACATACATTTTCTTCCTGTTGGGCACACACATGAAGACATCGATCAGATGTTTTCATGTGTGGCCAGACAACTGAGATGTCATAATGCTTTCACTTTGCAAGGTAACTATTCTTTTTATCTGAGAAAAGTAGTGTGTGCTGTCAGTGTCCTTTCACTGGCTATGAAGATTCCCATTTAGATGATTGCGTAGTTGTCTTATTTTATCGCTTTAAAGAGGAAAAAGATACTTCAAGGTTATTTTTTGTCTTTTGAAAACATGATCAACAAACATTTGGTGGAAAAGTCCCTTGGTTTACCTGTTCAACACTGTATGTGAAGTAACATCACATAAGTTTCAAATACACATGAGGATCTGACAGTGTTGTAGGATGGCATTTGGTAATTAGACTTGGTCATTTCACTTTTAGACAGTAAGTCCATTTTGTGAGATTTTTTGTACTTGGCCTTAATACCTTTGAGGGAAAGGTCTGACCTTATAACCCAGTTTTGTGTAGACAAAAGGTATCCTTTAATGAGTATGTCCCATAATCTGGATAAAGTGCTTGGGTTGGTAAGAGAGTGTTGTGCTTGTAATTCTGTTTGTGTAATGTGGATACTTTCATTGATTTTTCCAAAGACCTAGAGCATGAGGCATCCATCAGTTACAGTCCTCCAATCAAGATGGTGCAAGTAACCATGGTACCAAACATCAAAGAAGAGCTCATCAAACAAATGGCAGGTCATTTCAAGAACCACAGCAAAGCCATTGTGGTTTAGGTTCAGAAAGTTTGATGGCAATACTTACATGCACTATAGAATGTGGTGTAGGGACTCATGGAAGCCAGCAGATGAGTCAGAGTGGCCATTGGGACTTCAATGCTTAAAGGTGAGAATGATATACAGTGGTGAAATTTGTTGTTTTCATATGTGAGAGGGAATTTGAGACTTAGGCTGTCAACCCTTTCTGTTCTTAAAATGTGCATCTGTGCTTTACATCAAATTCCACATACTAGTAAACAGGCATGTCTATGTGGATATCTCTAAAGAATGAAGATAGTAGTATACAGAATAGGGCATACCTGTGTCCACACACCATCATACAGTACGGTTACATAAAAAAGAGGTCTCCCAAATGAAACTTGCGTAGGTATCTTTCATAACTTGGAACATGTAGCTAGTAACATAAAGTGCCAGAAACTTTAGAGGTCAGTTTGAGGTCATTATCAGGGTTTGCATTAGCTTTTCAAATTTGGGAAAGAAGGTCCCTCCCTGAGAATAATTTTGGAGGGATTTGTCAGAAGAAGAGAGAGGCATACATTCTAATAACATATCATTGCCAGCTGTGATGCACTGTAATATTATAAAAATGGACAAAACTTAAAAGAGTATGTGGGACTGGTGCTTGAATTTTGGGACTACATTCGTCTGCCTGGCAGTCAGAATTTTGCATAAGTATTCACGCATTCCCAAACTCTCACTGCTAGAATATAATGGTAAATGGTTAAAACTACTCTTCAAGCCACTTTAAATTGATTTAGTTGTGGTTTGGTCAAAATTCTTAGAGTATCATTAAGTCAAAGATCTGGTATTTTGGCATAACAATATTTAAGACTTGTGTCTGGTTATTATGTGAAGTTTGGTAAATATACAAAACTAACACATTACATGATTTACCCATACAGTATTCTCTTTCCTGTTTCAGACTTTGTCCAAATTGAGTGAAACCTTGCCATGGGTAAAAACTTCACTAATTAAGACAGACTTTGATAGGTTGTGCCAGGAGTTGCCTTATGCATATAATTCGAGACTTCCTATGGAGGCTAAAGAATGGTGGAACAATTTCTTACTCACGCAGATCAGGGCAACATATGAGGATGTAAGTAAATTTTAATACATGTGATATACCGTGACAGATGTGTTTTTCCTATGTGTGCTAAAGAGCTGCAATTGATTTAGTTACTTAAAAATTCATTAAAGTAAGGTCGTTTTAATCACAATCATGAAATATACATACCGGCATTTTACTTGGTCTGCAGTGGTGCCTAACATATCACATGAAAGTGCAAGTTTATTTTTCCACCTCAAAGCACATCACAATTCTCTCTACAATACAGCACATTCAGAAACATATTTTAGCATAAGGGTGAAGGGAGCCAGATGGAAGAGGAAGTTGTGTGATGAGTTTGGCAAAATTATAATTTTCAAGTGAACTGTAAAATTGTTTTCACACAGACCTTGAATTTTGAGGCATGCAAGTGCAATCGTACACCGCCACTCACTTCAAATCACTGTGAGCAGTGTGACCTTTTGCACACCTAGATAAAGAATGGGAACTCAGATAAATCTAATTACGTTTAATAAATAAGCACACCTACCACTCTCCTTGATTTCCTGAGGAGTGTGATTTGTAGCACACCTGGAAAATCTAAAACTCAAGGCCTGTTCACATGATTAGTCTCTAAAATTTTATGTGTCTTCTCATATCCCACCAAAAAGTAAGTGAATCTTAACTATTTTTGTGGAAGATGCATGCAGTTTTCACGGTTTCTTTCTTGATAGAGAAAACCAGCGTTTTGGAGTGAAGTGGGAACAAGCAAGCAAGCAAGCTCTTTTTATTTAAATTGACATCCAGGTTATCTCATTATAATGTGTTGCTATTATAATGTGAATACATGGGCTGACTGGAACTTTGCTGTCTACTAACACTGTTTATGTTAGGCGACACCTCAGTCAGATTCAAGTTAAGACAATAGACTGGAAAACAGGGAAAAACAACATGACTCGGGAGCTTTTTACGTACGTAGAAACGGGCACGAGGAAACAAAGTAGAACTTAAACCTGACCGGACAAAAACATAACTCTGAACTATTTACAGAATTCTGTACATTGCGCTAGCAAACAAAATGTCTGTGATAACTATGTAAAGCTAGCTTTTTACGTACGTAGAAACGGGCACGATTGCGCTAGCAAACAAAATTTCTGCGACAACTATGTACAAAACCACCCCGAACCCAAACTAGTTACATAGGACTATTTACAATCTCACTAGGCAAAACTATTTACATACCCATTTACATCAACAGAAGAGTGTTCAGGTTGAGTCTGTTCAATGCTTTTTGGAACTATGGGTGCATGTGGCCAACCCCCACTATTTACAGTATTAACAATGTGATGTGCTCTTTACATGCTTGTAGCCGGGCGGACCTAATGTGGAACAAAGCAAACCTATTTACACTGAACTACCAAAAAAACTTTCTGGCATGCATGGACACAGACACAAACAGAACAGAAACCCCAAAAGAAAACGGGGACACAAAGGCAAAACCATTCACACTAAATACTCTGACTGGGACCTTATCTTTTTAATCCGTGGGCTCGGTACGGGCGTCCCAGAGTGATGGGTTCCCTGTCTGATACTTCGCCTGAAGCCGACCTCTTTAGTGCAGACTCTGGCCCCTCCCCCTCACACAAATCAAACCAACCCTCCCCCGAAGGTGGATCCTTTGGAGGAGGCTCTGAGGCACGCTCCCCGCCATCCGACATCGCCGAGTCTGAGGACAGATCGAGGTCCTCCTCTAATGTCATTATTTCAACCTGACCGGGTGCCGCTGCCAACGATGGCGGAGAGTCTGCCTCAGGAGTCCCAGTACCCCCCTCACACTGCTTGGAGGCAAGGAAGTCCTGCTCAACCTCAAGTGTCGCCTCCTCTACTTCCTGGGTTGAATACTGTGGGCCTGTTTGCGAGGGTTCGGGTGACGACCCCACATCGGCACTGACATGGGCAGAGTACGATGTGGGGCAGGCACCAAACACATGTCCCTCCTCCCCACAGAGGTTGCACCGTACCTCGTTGGGACACTCTGCCTTGCCGTGCCCCAACTGCAAACATTTTCCACAACGTCTGTTGGGACACGACTTGGCTTCGTGCCCCTCCTCTCCACATCTAAAACAGGTACGGGGCTGGCAAAAGTACCTAATGTGGGCCTTGGAACCCCCTATGAAGAGGAACGATGGAATGTCCCTCACCAGTTCCATACGGAACTGTCTCTTGCCATTAAATATACCTTTCAAGTCACCCACAGTATATTTACACCACCGCATTTCAGAGACAGTTCCGTATTGACTAAGAACCCTCGCAACCAGGCGCTGATCGACCTCGAAGGGAAGGTAGAGCACCGTCACCGCCACAGAGCCATCATATGGGGTGACAGTGAGCCCCTCTACCCCCTTCAGGCATGACACACCCTTAACACGGGCAGCATCAGACTTAAACTTAAGGTCATACGTGTTGCGGGCCTCAAGCGCCTGCAACATCTCAATTTCTCCAATTTCGACACCATTGTCTTTTAACACAGTTAACGCCTGTGGGGGAGGGACACTCACCCCAGACGAAAACTCCAACTTAACAATTGTGCTATCCCGACCTCCGGGCATAGCAGCAGTTTGTGTGGCTCGGGGCCACGGAATGAAAAGAAAAAACTCTGACCAGGTGTTACAAAAGACAAAATTTAGTATGAAGCACACTATAAGGTTTTAAGCACAATTGCAATAAATAGTACAGCTATCACACAGTGATACAAGTTGAGCACGGTAAAACTACGAGAGCGAAACGAAAACACGTCTGCTCTCGTCGAAGACCTGAACTGAACTGGAAAAACAACCTGAAGGGAAAAACAACATGACTCATTAATGAGATGAGCCATCACTCGAGGTTCAAGTTCACTTTGGTTAGTAAATGTGGTAATGTTGCTGCTTTTATCTGGTAGTCCATAAACAGGAATCATCTGCAGATTTCGCCAGCATGAAACTCAGCCACAGTTTGAAATGAACGCCTCTTTTACTTTAAAACTCTCATATTGTACCCGACAAATTTCATTTTCAATGCCATTTCCTCTTTCTAGATTCCACCTGCAAAACCATGGGCCCTTCTTGGACTCTTGAGAATTCAAGACCAAAATTTGGAGCAGACAGATGATTTGGAATGTCTCCAGGCTCTAAGAGAAAGAATTGTGCAGGCATGTCCTGAGGTAAGCAGATGGTCCTATGTATGTGCAACCATTGAAGTCAGCAGATGTAAAAATCAATACCTCAGTGCCCTAAGCAGGTGGTCCTGTGGTGCTTTAAATTAGATGGGCTCACGTACCCTGAAAGTCTCAAAATTCTGTTTAAAAGCTTGGTCACACACTGTATGACTGCAAGATGTAACATGACTGGGCTGTCATGAACTAGTTTTGAATCATCATAATGATTTTAAGTTTTAGAACATATCCCCCAAATATTTGGAAACAGCTTTGTGAACAATCTCTGAAAGCTGATTAGTGAATAGCTTCAAGTAGTAATGTGGCATAGCTAAAAATATCAGAACAGTTCAGCATTTTGTATTAAAAGCAAGAAATGCTGTATGTGTAGAGTTATAGATCAAAAACATTTTTGGATATTGGGCCACTTGAATTTCCGACACTAACAGCTTTGGCAGCCATTTTCTAAATGGCTCCCATGTGCTGTTTTTGCTTTTTGTTTTTGACTATGACTTGCACAATATTCTTAAATATGGGCTACTATGAAGGTGAAATACTGTTTCATAGGTCAACAAATTGCAGAAAACTTTGCATATGACTATAGTGAGAGAAGGTTTGATTATATCTGAACAGCCACACCACAGGCTATATACTGTTTTGACTGACAGGACCCCCCTGTTCAGCAGAAAGGTGTAAAACGTTTGGATGTCCAGACCACATAATTGTTGTTCTGGACATAACAGAGGTCACCTGGGACTGGTGTTGGTTTGTGGGTGAGCTAAACCACCCAAATTAAAGACACACCCTGGAGTCCCTACATTAGACTTCCCAAGCCCAACCCAAATAAACCTGAATGTAGGTTTCATGGAAGAAGTATGGTAGTCTGTGGTGGCTCCTGGTTAGAACCTATTGTTTTGGCAGTTGGGTTGGTGGGAATGTAAATCTTTGCCTTCAAATGAGGCATAATTTAAATTGAATCGTCTGTTTATTCACTTTTTTTCTGATTTTTACTGCATAGGGACAAACCCTGAGACCAGCTAGCAGTCAATCTGAGATCACAGAATCCACCCTGCACTGACTGAGTTTCAGGTGGACTCTGTTGGTCTATGCACACCTTGAGTACATTGTTGAAAAACAGTTGTATTTTATATGTCACCTGAAGAATAATTGTGTTGCAGATGTTTGCTTTGCAGATGAGTGGTTTGCTGGGTTGCACTGGGTACCTTTCCTCTCTTATGTATTTTTTTTTCCCAGAATGGTCAGAATTTCAATTTTGCATTGTCACTGTACTGATCACAAAAACAGTGTTGACAAAATATGATCATGTGCAATTCCTTATTTCAGGTTACCATTGGTGTTCAAGGGAAGCAGCAGAAGGGAGTTGCTAGGGTAAATGACTACAGCTCTGTTGAGGAGGGCATGCTTGTTGCAGTGCATTGTGAACAAACAGAAGGAAGACCACACATTGGAAGAGTTAGTATGGTTGGTATGGATGAAGTGGAAGTAGAATGGTTGCGGGGATCATGGACTGGAGGGTGGCATCCGTGGACAATAGAACAGAATGGCAGAAAGAAACCATACTCTTCTGTTGTTCCAAAAAAGGCACTTATATTGTGGGATTTTGCCCTCACTCAAGGAGGCAGACTCAGGAAAGACACTATAAGTGAATTGAAAAGCAAGTATGAGGAACTTGACTCATGAGATGTTAAATTTACGTCAACATAGTACCATATCCAGGGATCCCAACGTTTTGCATTCCAAAAGTTTGATTAGTATTTCTAAGATGAATAGTCCAAGAAATTTCACAGAATTTGAAGTATCCATAATAATTCTGTTCTCTTCTGTTTTGGGGTACAGTAGGCCTATATGACATTATCAGCTGCTATTGTTGCTGCTGTAGATGCCATGGTGCCCTAATTTATAGTGGTACTTAGTGCATTCACAAGAATAAGCATTCCAAAGATATATCAATCCTCTTCCCCTGATTTGGTTGTAGCTCCTTTACTCTTACATCTTCCTCCCCTCACAAGCTGTACAATTGTGATTTTGTGCACTCATTTTTGTGAAGAAACATCTGTTCACAAGAACCCGGTTTCCTTGTAGAACCTCCCCGTAGACCTATCTCCAAAACAGTGTACCATTACAGAAGTATGATGGGGAGTAAGAGATAGCAGTCATGTGTGGTATAAGTGCCAAATACCATAGTGGTAAATCAAATAAACATGAATCCAGGGGTAGGATCTGGTTTTAAATAGTAGATATAGTGACATTGCTTGGTATTTAAGCACAGCTGTGTGCCATTGAGTAGCAGAAAGTGGAAATGATATGGAAATGGTGAACATGCTGGCTTCTGACCCTATACTCTGCCAGAACTCTGTGCTTAAATTATGCTTGCTTGCATTGGTCAAGATTACAAAGATAGAGTGACCACCCAGCAAAAAAATAAACAAATATCATGGTGTAGTACCATAAGTACCCGTTATGCCAGTTGGCTGTGGGTTCATTCATCAGCATTATCCTCTTTTGTGCCTCTAATTGCTGGTCCTACTGATTCTGTTTGTATCTTTGATTGACCAATTTCCTATATATTCCTATGTTTTGCTGAAAAAATTGCATATTTATTCCTATATTTTTGATACTGTTCGGAGCCCTGGAGTTACAGTATCTGTTGGACATGTGTTATAGGTGGTGTATACGGTTCAGTATCAGCTGATTTTTTTTATTTTCTTATTAAATCAGCATCAGTTTAACTTTCTGAAATTGCTGATACTGCACAACTAATATCTTTAGATTTGTACTATAATACTGATGTTATTATATATCTAAATATAAGTACCAGTATTTACTCAAAGTTCATATGAATTGACCACTTGGTACATGCTATTAAATGCCTATGGACAGAGACTTGCTGTTATTTGAATGACACTGGGGCAATCTCATTACAAAAATGGAGTTAGATCTGTATCAGCCAATACTGAAGATTAAAATATTGATAGTAGAATATCACTAATTGTTGGTATGGGTACAGCAGCAAGACTAATTAGACTGCCAATGATATTCTTTGACCAGCTTTACTCTTTGACAGAGTGAGTCCTGAGTTATTGCACCACTGCTTATGTGCAAATAAAACTATATATATATATAATGCATCTTAGTTATAATATATATACACATATATAGTTATAGTTATTATATATATATATATTATATATATATATATATATATATATATATATATAATATATATATATATATATATATATATATATATATATATATATTATATATATATATATATATATATATATACATACATACACACACACACACACACACACACCCTCATAGACACAAGACAAGTGAATTCAGTGTTTGATCACAATATCTTTAGAGTCTCTGCAGTATGTGCTGTGAGGGCTTCAACAGCGAGACCCTTGTAAGCACAGGTTTTTTTTTCAGTTATTATGTCCAATGTGTTTATTATATCTTCAGTCTGTGCTATGAGGGCTTCAGCATCGACACCCTCATAAGGACAGGCCAGGTTTATTTTAGTTATTATGTCCAATGTCTTTATTATATCTTCAGTCTGTGCTATGAGGGCTTTGACATCGACACCCTCATAGTCACAAGACAGGTAAATTCAGTTTTTATGCACAATATCTTTAGAATCTCTGCAGTCTGTGCTATGAGGGCCTCAACAGCGACACCCTCATAGGGACAGGCCAGGTTTCTTTTCAGTTATGTTCAGTGTCTTTATTATATCTGCAGTCTGTGCTATGAGGGCTTCGACAGCGACACCCTCATAAGCACAGGGCAGGTTATTCAGTTATAATGCCCAATTTCTTTATTATATCTGCAGTCTGTGCTATGAGGGCTTCGACATCGACACCCTTTTTATAATGCCCAATTTCTTTATTATGCCTTCGGTCTGTGCTATGAGGGCTTCAGCAGTGACACCCTCATAAAAACAGGCTAATTTTATTCAGTTATTATTTCCAATATCTTTATAATATCTGCCATCTGTGCTATGAGGGCTTCGACAGTGACACCCTCATAAGGATTGGCAAGGTTTTTCAGTTATTATGTCCAATGTCTTTATTATATCTGCAGTCTGTGCTATGAGGGCTTCGACATCGACACCCTTGTAGGCACTGGCTAGGTTTATTCAGTTATTATGTCCACTATCTTTATAATATCAGCCATCTGTGCTATGAGGGCCTCGACAGTGACACCCTTGTAGGCACAGGCTAGGTTTATTCAGTTATTATGTCCAATATCTTTATAATATCTGCCATCTGTGCTATGAGGGCTTCGACAGTGACACCCTCGTAAGAACAGGCTAGGTTTATTCAGTTATTATGTCCAATATCTTTATAATATCTGCCATCTGTGCTATGAGGGCTTCGACAGTGACACCCTCGTAAGAACAGGCTAGGTTTATTCAGTTATTATGTCCAATATCTTTATAATATCTGCCATCTGTGCTATGAGGGCTTCGACAGTGACACCCTCGTAAGAACAGGCTAGGTTTATTCAGTTATTATGTCCAATATCTTTATAATATCTGCCATCTGTGCTATGAGGGCTTCGACAGTGACACCCTCGTAAGAACAGGCTAGGTTTATTCAGTTATTATGTCCAATATCTTTATAATATCTGCCATCTGTGCTATGAGGGCTTCGACAGTGACACCCTCGTAAGAACAGGCTAGGTTTATTCAGTTATTATGTCCAATATCTTTATAATATCTGCCATCTGTGCTATGAGGGCTTCGACATCGACACCCTCATAACTACAGGCTAGGTTTTTCAGTTATAATGTCCAAAATCTTTGTTATATCTGCTGTCTGTGCTATGAGGGCTTCAGCATCGACACCCCCATAGTCACAAACCAGGTTAATTCAGTTATTATGCACTATATCTCTAGAATATCTTCAGTCTGTACTATGAAATCTTTGACATTGAAACCCTCATAGTCACAAGCCTGGTTGTTTCCATTACTAAGCTAAATATTTCAGAAAGTTATGCAGCTAGTGCAATGGGGGCTTTGGCATTGACACCCTCGCATGCACGAGCTCGATAAGTTCAATTATTACATGAAAATTATACAGGAAGTCTTCATTTTGTATTTCAAGGGGTTTGATAGCATGAAAAAACCCCATTGAATCAAATTAGTCAAAAGTAAATTTGCGGACCGCATCCTGTTATGATGTAAAGCAAGACCTTGTAGCCTCTGGCATTTAAGTTTACCTTTTTAGTATTGTATTTTAGGAATTGTGAGCATCCTACTATTAAAGGCGGGACAAAAAGATCCCCCATGACATCTATGACGTAAAGTTGACTTTTTAAGAACTGTTGCACAACATGCAGTTTTCAAACGTGAAACAATGCATATTATGTTTGAAAATATATGGTTTCACTCAGTAAAACTTTTATGTTATATTTTTCTCTTTCAAAGTGTTTTTTCGTACCATTACATTGAAGGCTGAGCTCATTTTTTGCATTTTATTATTCATTCGAGAAGAAAAAAATACACATCAGGTTTTATAATACTAAAATGGTTGATTACTTAATCCGAAAGGAAATTTTAGTTTTAAGTAAAAACGGAGTAAAATGCAACAGAATTGAAAGTGCTCAGAAAATGAACTTTATGTGCTTAACTTTTCAAATGCAGAATTTGCAATATATTGAGACCGTTTGCAATCACATTGTCCTTAACAGGACACGGTACAGTCGGCGAGAGCTCCGCTCTCGCACGTCTTTCCTAGCTCACGCGGAGCTCGAAACTGGCGTAGCTACCCGAAAATTCCGTCGCTGCAATGACAAGTCTCGCGCGGCTGCACGTGCCTGCCTTGGCAAGCAGCCCGCCCTCCAGACACGTACGTCTGCTGGGTTAGTTGGAGGTCAGCCAGGCTAATGGGGAAATCCCGCGGATTCCTTACCGGTGCATTTCCCGCGTACCACTAAGGAAGCGAGGGTGAATATGGGTGAGCTTGTGAGACGATATTTCAAGATAGCAATGACCGACACTTTTCATATTTGGTATATAGATTTGTCATGTTGAGAAGAAGAACCCTATTGTGCTTGGTGGCGGTCAAAGGTCATTTGAGGTCACCAGAGGTCAAATACCGAAACTGTATACACGATATTTCAAGTTAGCAATGACCGGAGGTTAAGCTGCGAAAACCTCATAAACAGCTTGTAAACACGATATCTCAAGATAGCAATGACCGATACTTTTCATATTTGGTTTATAGATTTGTCATGTTGAGAGGAAGAACCCTATTGTTTTTGGTATAGGTCAAAGGTCACCAGTGGTTAAACTGCAAAAACCTCGTAAACGGCTTGTAAACAAGATATCTCAAGATAGCAATGACCGACACTTTTCATATTTGGTATATAGAATTGGCATGTTGAGAGGAAGAACCCTATTATTTTTGGTAGAGGTCAAAGGTCATCTGAGGTCACCAGAGGTTAAACTGTGAAGACCTTGTAAATGGCTTATAAACATGATATCTCAAGTTAGCAATGACCGACACTTTTCATATTTGGTATACAGATTTGTCATGTCAAGAGGAAGAACCCTATTGTTTTGGTAGAGGTCAAAGGCCATCTGAGGTCACCGGAGGTTAAGCTGCAAAAGCCTCGTAAATGACTTGTAAATACGATATTTCAAGACAGCAATGACCAACACTCTTCATATTTGGTATATAGATTTGTTATGTTGAGAGGAAGAATCATATTGTTTTTGGTGGCGGTAAAAGGTCATTTGAGGTCACCAAAGGTCAGAGACCGAAAACCTTGAAATTGGGATATGTCAAGATAGGAATGGGGGATATAGATTTGTCATGTTCAGAGGAAGAACACTATTGTTTTTGGTAGAGGTCGAAGGTCATCTGAGGTCACCAGAGGTTGAACTACAGAAACCTTGTAAATGGCTGGTAATCACGATATCTCAAGAGAGCAATGACGGTCAAAGGTCATCTGAGGTCACCAGAGGGCTGCGAAAACCTCGTAAATGGCTTGTAAACACGATATCTCAAGTTAGCAATGACCGACACTTTTCATATTTGGTTTATAGATTTGTCATGTTGAGAGGAAGAACCCTATTGTTTTTGGTAGAGGTCAAAGGTCACCAGTGGTTAAACTGCAAAAACCTCGTAAACGGCTTGTAAACAAGATATCTCAAGATAGCAATGACCGACACTTTTCATATTTGGTATATAGATTTGTCATGTTGAGAGGAAGAACCCTATTATTTTTGGTAGAGGTCAAAGGTCATTTGAGGTCACCAGAGGTTAAACTGTGAAGACCTTGTAAATGGCTTATAAACATGATATCTCAAGTTAGCAATGACCGACACTTTTCATATTTGGTTTATAGATTTGTCATGTTGAGAGGAAGAACCCTATTGTTTTTGGTAGAGGTCAAAGGTCACCGGAGGTTAAGCTGCAAAAGCCTCGTAAATGACTTGTAAATACGATATTTCAAGACAGTAATGACCAACACTCTTCATATTTGGTATATAGATTTGTTATGTTGAGAGGAAGAATCATATTGTTTTTGGTGGCGGTAAAAGGTCATTTGAGGTCACCAAAGGTCAAAGACCGAAAACCTTGAAATTGGGATATGTCAAGATAGGAATGGGGGATATAGATTTGTCATGTTCAGAGGAAGAACACTATTGTTTTTGGTAGAGGTCGAAGGTCATCTGAGGTCACCAGAGGTTGAACTACAGAAACCTTGTAAATGGCTGGTAATCACGATATCTCAAGAGAGCAATGACGGCCACTTTTCACATTTAGTATACAGATTTGTCATGTCGAGAGGAAGAACCCTTTTGTTTTTGGTAGAGGTCAAAGGTCATCTGAGGTCACCAGAGGTTAAGCTGCGAAACCTCATAAACGGCTTGTAAACACGATATCTCAAGATAGCAATGACCGATACTTTTCATATTTGTTTTATAGATTTGTCATGTTGAGAGGAAGAACCCTATTGTTTTTGGTAGAGGTCAAAGGTCACAGTGGTTAAACTGCAAAAACCTCGTAAACGGCTTGTAAACAAGATATCTCAAGAAAGCAATGACCGACACTTTTCATATTTGGTATATAGATTTGTCATGTTGAGAGGAAGAACCCTATTATTTTTGGTAGAGGTCAAAGGTCATTTGAGGTCACCAGAGGTTAAACTGTGAAGACCTTGTAAATGGCTTATAAACATGATATGTCAAGTTAGCAATCACCGACACTTTTCATATTTGGTATACAGATTTGTTATGTCAAGGGGAAGAACCCTATTGTTTTGGTAGAGGTCAAAGGTCATCTGAGGTCACCGGAGGTTAAGCTGCAAAAGCCTCGTAAATGGCTTGTAAATACGATATTTCAAGACAGCAATGACCAACACTCTTCATATTTGGTATATAGATTTATGTTGAGAGGAAGAATCATATTGTTTTTGGTGGCGGTAGAAGGTCATTTGAGGTCACCAAAGGTAAAAGGCCTAAAAGCTGGAAATCACTCTATCTCAAAATAGGAATGACCGACACTTTTCATATTTGGTATACAGATTTGTCATATTGAGAGAAAGAACCCTATTGTTTTTGGTGGAGGTCAAATGTCATTTGAGGTCACCAAAGGTCAAAGACCGAAAACCTTGAAATTGGGATATGTCAAGATAGGAATGGGGGATATAGATTTGTCATGTTCAGAGGAAGAACACTATTGTTTTGGTAGAGGTCGAAGGTCATCTGAGGTCACCAGAGGTTGAACTACAGAAACCTTGTAAATGGCTGGTAATCACGATATCTCAAGAGAGCAATGACAGCCACTTTTCATATTTGGTATATGGATTTGTCATGTTGAGAGGGAGAACCCTTTTGTTTTTGGTGAAAGTCAAAGGTCATTTGAGGTCACTGGAGCTAAAAGACCGAAAAGCTTGTAACTACAATATCTCAAGATAGGAATGAATGACACTTTTCATATTTGGTGTATAGATTTGTTTTGATGCAAGGAAGAATACTATTGTTTTGTGTACATGTCAAAGGTCATCTGGGGTTTCCAGAGGTCAAAAGGCAAAATTCCCCAAGAATTCACAAGATTGTCATCTGGGGTCACAAGAGGTCAAAAGCAAAATTTCCCAAGAATTCCCAAGATCAACATCTGGGGTTATCAGAGGTCAAAAAGCAAAATTACCCAAGAATTCCCAAGATCGTCATCTAGGGTTACGAGGGGTCAAAAAGCAAGAATTCCCAAGATAGTCATCAGGGTCATTAAAGGACAAAAAGTAAAATATCCCAAGTATTCCCAAGGTTGTCATCTGGTGTCACCAGAGGTCAAAAAGCAAAATTTCTCAAGAATTTTCAAGATCCAAGATCCATTGGAGTTGAACCCTTTTCAAGACACTTCTGTTTTCTTTTTCGTTATATTTGGTGGGGTTCAAAGGTCATATGAGGTTGGCAGAGTTCAAATTGTTAAAACATAAAATGATGTAGTTGAGAAAGGTGAATTTGAGGGATAAACCTCAGTGCAACAAAGCATCCCCTTTCGGCAAGGAATCGCTAAGCCTTCGGGCTTTCTGGTTAGTACCACTCTTTTCAATCAACGGCGTTTTCTGGCACCTTTTTTCTTTATAGAATGGACTGTCACTGTGACTATATTTCAGTTCTTCCAATCACTTCTTTGTTTCCATCACTTATTACCATTTCAAGGTTGTCATCAATCTTGTCTACTCCACACGCATCGAATGTGATGCAGGACAAGTTATGGAAGTTTGATCCTTTAGATGTTTCACACGTGCTCTGTGATATTTCATTAACGTCTTTGAAAGTTCCAGGTTGTAGATTGTTCTTAATGTAGGGGTGGGGGGGGGGGTCCGTGTGCATGAGATGTACCCTAAGTTACTCTGCTGATTCTAGTAGGGGACCATTTGGTCTCTCATGAATTCGAGGGTAGACTTTCTCTAACCCAGCAGCATCTAACCCAGCAGCAAGGGAGAAAATTGGTCCCGTGTTCATGGGTAGAGACAAAATTTTAGTCGCTCAAATTAGGGGTAGGGGAAACTAAAACGGTCATATCTCTACTAATTAACCCACAAACATGATTTGCCACTCAAAATGTTTGTATTAATGAGCTCTACAGAATTCACACATTGACTGTGAGTTTTATCCCCTAAATAGGTCAGTTGAGGTCAAAAGGTCGTCAAAAAGTAGGTCAGCTCAAAACTCTGACAGACACCCAGAAAAAAAAAACTATTAGTTGGCACCTGCGAATTTTTTTCTCTGTTAAACACTTTTAAACATTAGAACAGACAGACAAACAGATTGATATGCATTAAGCAAGCTTTTAAATGATTATGGTTGTGTAGCAAGGTTTGCAAATAACCCTATTTCAAAAGACAGTCAATTTTGACTTGTGAAAAGTCAAAGCGGTAAGGTACATTAATTATGCTTATATTGTACCCTTAGTACAAGTTCACGCTTAGGATTTGTTAGTTAGATGAGATTTAACGACACACCAACACGAATGTGTTATATAGTGTCAACAAGTTTAAATACGGGTGCAAGTCCTTCCCTTTAGTCGCCTCTTACGACAGGCGGGAAATACCGTGGACATATTCTACAACCCCCAGCCCACAGGGGGACAACCATGGAGGGGCTTGCTCGGTTTTGTAGCGCCGACAACCCGCCAGTCGTGGGATGAGTAAAAACGGTCTCATGTGCGCATTTTATAGGCGGTAGCCGGGGACAAACTACTCGCCACACACCATATCAATTTGTTCAAAACACTTTCCTGTCAAAACACTTTTCTGTCTAAACTGAGGATTGGGTGACTGAGACGTCATGGCTATGTATAATTCATACACACGCTCATCCCGTACACTTGATTGGTCGTGTGGGCGTGACCAAATGTTTTGTTTACCACTGCACGCACGTGTTCGCTGTACATACTGTACAACGCGCGCACAGTGTAGAAGTGTGGCGGGTAACGGTCGCGTTGTTTACACATCGCTTGGGGTCTTTTCATTGGTGCAAGACTTATGCATATTCATATTTGTGGTCTGTTTGTACGTATTTTGGCCTGGTCCCTATGGGGGAGTGTTGAAAATTTGAAAACAAAGGTTACCATTGGAAAGTTTACATGATAACCAATCCAGCAATGCATGAACATCGGTGATCCAAGCTTACTTGTACAAACAGCAGTAGGTCAAACGTTCATAGCTATTGCTTGCCATGCAAAAAGATGCCTTCGAAATCTGTCCAGGTCCCTATGTAAAAGTCAAATAATATTGATATATTTTTATGTCATTCAGAAGCTGAGACATAGTAGAACATGGAACTGAATGAACATCACTGTAATTTTGCTATGCAACAGAGCACGAGCGATCGAAAGTTCGTATCCGTACTGTTTTCCACAGAGCGCATTTTCGTTGCGTGGGAGACGCTAACACAAGCTGTATGGGTTTAAGTAACAAACAAATTGATATGGACCTCCTCACCCCACCTGGATGCAGGTTCACGCTTAGGAAAGCACATAATTGTTTACAAAGAGTTACACGACAGCACTATGTGAAGGGGGCCAGTTGCTTAGAATCATTCAGGTGGCAGCACAAGAAGGAAAGAAATAATACCAGAGGAGTATACTGTCAGGTGCTGTACACTACCTTATCAGGAATTTCAGAGGGAAAAAAGCTGGTAGACATGTTTCACCATTGTTGTGCCGGTCGACAAATCTTGGAATGCATTCAACCAAGTGGGTTTTTGCAGTCAGAACCATTGGTATTATTCATACCACTGCAGCAATTGCAGAATGAGGTGCAACGAGTTTTTTTTTTTTTTTTTCTACAGGAGCAGCTCTGAGTAGCACATTTGGAACAATTGCACCTGATAGTATACTCCTCCGGTATTGGATTCTTTCCTTCTTGTGGGACGAGTAGGTCATCCATGACCTCAAATCCGTAGAGACATGGATCAAGGATATCGTCGTCTGTCTTTGTCAAGACATTGATAATCTGGTTGATGTCGTAGAATGCCCTTTTTATCTGCAGTTTCGTTGCATCGCTGGTGGGCGGTAAAACATCCAGACATAGGCGTTTTTGCATGGTGGTACAAATGACACCTAAGCTGGTCAAGTGTTCTTGCAGGTTTGCGACTTCTTAAAAACCTGTACCAGGTACAAACCAATAAAATACCTTTAAGCCTAACATGTAACTTGCCATAAAGCAGAGCTCATCGAACAAGGTGTTCTCTAGCTGAACCTACTCCTTCACTTGAGTAATATTCCATTTATTTACCAAGTCGTTCACAACCACAGAATTCTGTGGTGCCAACTCTTGACCGCAGGGAGTAAGTTTAATAGCTGTCGAACAGTGTTAAGTTGTTGTGATTTACTGCTTACTTTTCTTTCATCATTTATAACATTCTGGGGGCTTGAATTTGACAAAATTTAGATCGAGGAAAGTGTAAATTTTCCATAAAATCTGATTTTTTCAATATTATTGATTCCTTGCCGAAGGCAGGCAAGGAATCTATGCGATGGTGATGTCGTGTGTGTGTATGTGTGTGTGTGTATGTGACGCTTTGCTTGTAAACACGATATCTCAAGAAGGGTAACTCCGAGGGGTCTCGTATTTGGCAGGTGGATGCCCTATATGGAGTAGATGATCCCTATTGTTTTTGGTGGAGGTCAAAGGTCATTTGGGGTCACAGGTCAAAAGGTCAAAACCTTGTAAACATGATATCTCAAGAAGGGTAACTCCGAGGGATCTCATACTTGGCACGTAGGTTGCCCATAATGAGTAGATGACCCCTATTGTTTTTGGTGGAAGTCAAAGGTCATTTGGGGTCACCAGAGGTCAAATGGTAAATATCTTGGAAATTGCTTGTAAACACTCTATCTCAAGTTGTGTAACTTCCAAGAATTTCATACTTGGCATGTGCATGGCCCATATGAGAAAGATGATCCCTATTGTTTTTGGTAAGGGTCAAAGGTCATTTGGGGTCACCAGAGGTCAAAAGGTTCAAAATCTTTCAAGCAGAATATCTGTGAGTGTAAAACTTGGTTCAACTTGAAACTTGCAGTGTAGCTTGCTTTTATTTTGTGCATATTTACCCTAAAAATTTCATGGATAATAAGTCATTTGAGCTCAAAATTGGCATTTTCTAAAGGTCATTCTACGGTAGCCTAGATGGACCATTACACATCAAATGATGTCATAACAATCTATGTAGACTCACAACACGCGCTCTAAAACCCCTAAAACTTACTCGTACCCATGGACATCCGTATCCGTTATGCTGCTTTATAACGATATCTGTAAGCGCAGTACATACGTACGTGTAAAAGTATTGCGTACAAGGTACGTACAGTTGCATGGTGGTACCCTGAGTCGATCACCTAAAAATTGTAGTGTAAAGTCTGTGTGGTATACGTTTTGTGTGTAGTGACCGACTCAAGGTACCGACCGACTCAAGGTACCGACCGACTCAAGGTACAGTACAGTACAGTACAGTCACTTTACATCTGTAGCTAGCGCAGCTGAATCGTAGTAAATACGATCAACAAGCCGTACATATGCTGCGTTGCAACTTCCATTTGACAGGTGAATTCACCTGTCTTTTTTTCTGCAGCACAGGTAGCTCAACATGTTGTCTGCTACTCCGTACTGCAGAAAAAAAATGCAGTGATTCACCACTTTACGACCTGAATGGATGCATACATTTACAGCCTTTCGACACTAGGATCATGTGCAGTAGGCCTAGGCCCTATTTGTTCTTTTTCAAGAATATACAGGCTTAGGCCTAGGCCTTCGAGAGTTTGGTCTGTTTTCGTATTCGTAGCTCCTTTACGGAGCAGACCTTCGGGAGTAGCGTTTGGTCTCGCCCCTTGGCTCTTCACCAGAGAGTCAAAGGGACTTTGGAACAATCTGAAGACTGAAGTAGACTGGGGCCTAGGCCTACGTACAGTACAGTACGGAGTAGGTCCTAGCCTAGGCCTAAACGAAAAGTTAGGCCTAGCCTAGCCTAGGTAACGCAGTACTAGTCTAGCCTAGGCCTTTTGCTGCTTGTTGCGTTTTAAGAAGTGTGTTGGATATCCAGTTTAGGTATAGGCCTAACGTTAGGCCTACCCTTTCACAGAGGTTTTTGATGGATGTGAGCTGGTGTTACCAACAAGGCACCCTAGGCCCACGAGCCTAGAGCTAGGTCAAGGCTACTAGTACTAGGCCTAGCCTATACTTTTCATATTAGCGCAGCCGAATCGTAGTAGGCCTAAATACGATCAACAAGCCGTAGGCCTACATGTATATGCTACTAGGCCTAGGGCCTAGCCTATACTTTTCATATTAGCCTAGGCCTAATGTAGTGCAGGCCTGTAGTTCTCAGTCTCACATACATTTTGTTCCCTGAACTAGGCCTAGACCATTCACAATGAAAGATTTAGCAGTTTGATGGAATATTTGAAAAAAAAACCAAGATCACTTGTAAGTTGTAGGCCTATAGGCTGAACCAAAATTTAAAGATATTTTTTGAACACTATCGTTACTGTTATGAACTTCAAGAGTCACGTTTGTTTCGCCCCTTTGCCAGAGATTGGAAGGGACTTGGGGAAAAAGTAGGAAAGTAGGGAGTAGACCCAAGGCCTAAAGCTCGGCCTAGCCTATGTACTACAGTAGCCTAGGCCAGCACTGAGCAGCTGTTTGTTGTGTTGTAAGAAGTGTGTTGGATATGTAGCCTACATTTAAGCCTAGGCCCTGACAGAGGTTTGTGATCGATGTGAGTTTGTGTAACTACCAACTTAGCGACTGTTTGGGTTCGACTGGTTCTGCTGCAACATGGGTTCTCGTAGGAGTATAGGACCCACAGACATCCTATCATATAGGGCCTACATAGGCTACTAGGCCTAATACACTTTTCATGTGTAAGTTAGGCCTAATATAGTGCAAGCCCAGGTATTGGAAAGCTTGCAATGGTGCGCGGGGGATAGTAATAATGGCCAAAAGAATTGCGCGGCCGATACTATCTAAGCGGAGCGCCACCATGAGTTGGCACAGAACATGGCAAGAAAATTTAAGCCAAAACTACCTCCTACATTGCAGGAAATTGCCTTTCCCAGCTAACTTGCTTGGTTGCTGCCAACAAGTTTGCGCGGTTGCAGTTGTCAGTTGTTAAACTGTGCGGCTGCCAACTTCGAAATTTATATTTTTGCGTGGGGGATAAATCCTCCGCGCAGGGCAAACTTTCCAATCTGGCTAGTTCTCAGTCTCACATACACTCTGTCCCCTGAACTAGGCCTAACGTTAGGTCTAGGCTATTCATGATCAAAGGTTGCATGCATGTTTCAGAGAATAACATGTCTAGCCTACATGTGTTGCTGGAGTGATTGTTGCTAGGGCCTAGGCCTAACTTTGGGGCCCTAAGTGCTTGTATGAACGTAACCATAGCTAGGCCTCTGGGTATACTGTCACAATTGAACAGCAGTGCTTGCTATTTATTTTAGCATACAATAGTGTGACCATCCTTGTAACAAGATTTAGCAGTTTGATAGGATGTTTAAAAAAAAAAACAGGATCACTTTTATAAACCAGAATTTTTAGACATTTTTTGATCATTACTGTTAGGAACTTCGAGAGTAACATTTGGTTTCGCCCCTTGGCGCTTCACTGGAGAGTCGAAGAGACTGGAAGAAGTAGTAAAGTATGCATGGAATGGGTTCTAGGCCTAAAGTTAGGCCTAGTGTAGGCCTATACTGCCGTTTGTGTTGTTTTTATAAGTGTGTTGGATATGTACATTTAAGCCTAGGCCCTGACAGAGGTTTGTAGGTACAGTATGATTGCCACAGATGGTGGTTTGTGGTCTGTGAGTTCGTGTTAGCGGCTGTATCGTTTCCGCTGGTTGTGATATGTGGGTTCTCGTAGGACCCACAGATGCTGCATCACATAGGGTCTACATAGGCTACTAATCACTTCGTAAGTTAGGCCTAATGAAGTGCAGGTCTAGGTAGGCCCTAGCCTAGCCTAGGGTACCTAGACCTAGTTTAGACCTAGTTTTGTATATGTGTCTGTGTGAGTTTGTGATGCTCTGCTTGTAAACAGCCTCTCAAAAAGGGTAACTGTGAGGGATTTTAGCGTTGTCATTAGCCTTACAATCTCAAGAGTCCCGAAACTCTCAGCTTTCTATTTCGAGCGTCCCCCCTCCAAAGTTTGAAGGGTTTCCAAAATTTTCAAGAGTCTTGTACTTGTACTGTAACCTGTACAGATACGTACGGTAGGTGCGTGCACAAGATATGGATACTCTTCATACAGGCATATGTATCAAGCTTCCGTCAAAACGGAGCATATCCCATGATTGGCAACATTATAGTGCTTCCAGCAGTATGGCAGCATAAATTGAAAAATTCGCTGGAAAATAGGCAGGTTTGGAGCTTCAAAGGAACTTTGACTCCAAGTGTACGGTACAGTATATTATAGCACATTTTGGATATTTTGGCCAAGAAATCTTGTGTGTGTGTATGTGTGTTTGTGACACTCATTGTAATCACGATATCCCAAGATAGGAATGACCGATACTTTTCATATTTGGTATGTAGGTTTGTCATGTTGAGAGGAAGAACGCTATTGTTTTTGGCAGAGGTCAAAGGTCATTCGAGGTCACCAGAGGTGGAAGTCCAAAAACCTTGTAATCGCAATATCTCGAGATAGGAATGACCGATACTTTTCATATTTGGTATGTAGGTTTGTCATGTTGAGAGGAAGAACCCTATTGTTTTTGGCATAGGTCAAAGGTCATTCGAGGTCACCAGAGGTCGATGTCCAAAAACCTTGTAATCGCGATATCTCGAGATAGGAATGACCCATACTTTTCATAGTTGGTATGTAGACATGTCATGTCGAGAGGAAGAACCCTATTGTTTTTGGCAGAGGTCAAAGGTCATTCGAGGTCACCAGAGGTCAAAGTCTGAAAACCTTGTAATCGCAATATCTCGAGGTAGGAATGACCGATACTTTTCATAGTTGGTATGTAGATTTGTCATGTCGATAGGAAGAACCCTATTGTTTTTGGCAGAGGTCAAAGGTCATTCGAGGTCACCAGAGGTCAAAGTCTGAAAACCTTGTAATCGCGATATCTCAAGACAGGAATGACCGATACTTTTCATAGTTGGTATGTAGACATGTCATGTTGAGAGGAAGAACCTATTGTTTTTGGCAGAGGTCAAAGGTCATTCAAGGTCACCAGAGGTGGAAGTCCTAAAACCTTGTAATCGCAATATCTCGAGATAGGAATGACCGATACTTTTCATAGTTGGTATGTAGATTTGTCATGTCAAGAGGAAGAACCCTATTGTTTTTGGCATAGGTCAAAGGTCATTCGAGGTCACCAGAGGTCAAAGTCCAAAAACCTTGTAATCGCAATATCTCGAGATAGGAATGACCGTACTTTTCATAGTTGGTATGTAGACATGTCATTTTGAGAGGAAGAAACCTATTGTGTTTGGCAGAGGTCAAAGGTCATTCGAGGTCACCAGAGGTCAAAATCCAAAAACCTTGTAATCGCGATACCTCAAGATAGGAATGACCGTACTTTTCATAGTTGGTATGTAGACATGTCATTTTGAGAGGAAGAAACCTATTGTTTTTGGCAGAGGTCAAAGGTCATTCGAGGTCACCAGAGGTCAAAGTCTGAAAACCTTTTAATCGCCATATCTCGAGATAGGAATGACTGATACTTTTCATAGTTGGTATGTAGATTAATCATGTTGAGAGGAAGAAACCTATTGTTTTTGGCAGAGGTCAAAGGTCATTCGAGGTCACCAGAGGTCAAAGTCCAAAATCCTTGTAATCTTGGTATCTCGAGGTAGGAATGGCCGACACTTCATAGTTGGTATGTAAGTTTGTCAAGTCAAGGGGGAGAACCCTATTGTTTTTGGCAGAGGTCAAAGGTCATACGAGGTCACCAGAGGTGGAAGTCCAAAAACCTTGTAATCGTGATATTTTGAGATATTAATGACAGACGGTTTTCATAGAACTTTGGTATGTAGATTTGTCATGTCAAGGGGAGAACCCTATTGTTTTTGGCAGAGGTGAAAGGTCATTCAAGGTCACCAGAGGTAGAAGTCCGAAAACCTTTTTTTTTGTTTTTTTTTTTTTTTTTCATTTTTTTGGTTATTCAAGTTTTGGTTCAGAGGTCATGTGGCATCAGCTGATGTGAGCAGGGGTGAAATTGTGACCACATCATAGAAAATGATGAAGTAGAGAAGTATAAATTTGATGGATGAATCTCAGTGTAACAAAGCACCCCCCCCCCCCCTTTGGCAAGGAATCACGAAGCCTTTTGGCTTTCTGGTTGACAAATGTCTTCCTTTGAAGAAACCCCTTTGGCATAATATACCCAGTACCAGTCAACCTTGAGAAGTCTATAAAATCAAGTTGCAGTGAAGGGCATATCTCCCAAATCGTTGCCAGACTTTCCCAATATATTGCCATCTCTTACGACCATCAGTTCTGTGGGATCATCTTGGCATGTCTGCAGCGACAACTTGTCTGTCAATGTCACTCATGGTACCGAATTGCAGTAGATACTTTTCAGGATTTGCTTTCGTGGCTGCATGTTTTGTGCCGAACTTGCTGGTGTAGTCACACCCCGTCAAAGTATGCACAGCAGGCAAAACTTGATAAAGACCGGGCCCAATCTTTTCTACACGATCATGGACAGGAACGTATCTAAAAGTACCTCTGACACCAGTTTTTATCCATAGTACTGATGGCTCCAAGACCGCGAACAGGGTTGCAGCCGCGGCAACAGGCCGGGATGCATTCAGGCAAATCAGGCTACCGGATGATGCATCAATATTTACTGCCGAACTTCAGGCACTTAAGATGGCATTCCATCTGATTGAAACCTCGGAAATTCACCAGTTCATCGTGTTCACAGATTCACTATCCAGCCTTCTAGCACTTAAAGGCATGTACATGTTAGCCACAGAACTTTTCGTTTGCCAGCTTCATGTAAAATAGTTTTGTAAATGGTTGTAAATAGTTCATAGTTGCGTTTTTACCGGTCCGGTTTTGGGTCTTTCTGTTTGACAAGTGTCCGTTTCTATGCACTTAAAAAGCACACCGCACTTAAAGGCCATGAGCTAAAACACCCTTCAGTAACTCTCCGTGAAGCTTACTCCAATTTGGTTCTACTACACAAATCGGTTGTGCTAGCATGGGTCCCTAGTCACGTGGGCATACAAGGGAATGAAAAAGTCGATGCACTGGCTAAAGAAGCCCTACAGATGGACGTCACAGATCTCTACTTGCCTCACACTGATTACCGCCCTAAGATCAATGGCTTTGTAAAATCGAAATGGTAAGAACTATGGGATTCTTTTCCTGAAAACAAATTGTACAGAGTTAAACCAACGGTCGTAACTAGGGGACGGGGGCTTTTTACGTGCTAAAAACGGACACGGCCAGACCGGCGAAAGGATCACTACATATGGCCAACAACCAAACAAACCAAACACCAACGACACCGCCACAAACAAAACAAAACCACCAACACCGCAAAGAACTAGGGGACATGGAACCCCCAGTAAACGGAGAGATGATTTAGTTCTGACTAGGGCTCGCATCGGTCACACTTACCTTACCCTTGCATAAGAGCAGTTCAGTTCAGGTCTTCGGCGAGAGCAGACGTGTTTTCGTTTCGCTCTCGTCGTTTTACCGTGCTCAACTTATATCACTGTGTGATAGCTGTACTATATATTGCAATTGTATACAAAACCTTATAGCGTGCTTGTGTTGTAGTTAATAAGTAGGTCTGGTCGTGTCCATTTGTTTGCGACCGCGCCTTGTTTCTGTGTAGCTTGTGTTTCTTACTGTCCTGGGTAGGACTTTAAACTGCATCCGGTTGTGGAGTTAATTTAAACGTGGGAGTAATGAGGTTACCCTTTGCCACAACTGCCTCCGGGGCACCCTTGGGCAAGGTGCACCCGTATTTGCCCCGGTGCTTTTGGGCGTGGTGTTGCCTTCGGGCGTGGTGTTGCCTTCGGGCGTGGTGTTGCCTTCGGGCGTGGTGTTGCCTTCGGGCGTGGTGTTGCCTTCGGGCGTGGTGTTGCCTTCGGGCGTGGTGTTGTCTTTGGGTGTGTGGTCTTTGTTTTTGGTGTGGCCGGGGGGAGGTTGGTCTGTGGGGTGTTTGGGTTGTTGTCAGTGTGTGTGTGGTTTTATTGTTGTAATGAACATAATTATTTGTTTGATTTGGTGGTGTGTGGATGGTTTTGCCTTTGTGTTCCTGTCCGATCCGGTTTGAGTTTTCTTTTTTTGTTTGTATGTGCCGTTTCGATGCACTTAAAAAGCCCCCCCCCCCCCCCCGCTTGTGTTTCTTACTTTATCCTATTTTTTGTCCTTTTGTAAAACTAGTTCTGAGGTTTTTCCTCTTTTCATTCCGTGGCCTCGAGCCACACAACTGCTGCTATGCCCGGAAGTCGGGATAGCACAATTGTTAAGTTAGAGTTTTCGTCCGGGGCGAGCGTTTCTATCTCGCAGGCGTTTGCTGTGTTGAAGAACAATGGTGTGGAGGTAAAAGAAATAGAGATGTTGCAGCCGCTTGCGGCTCGCAACACGTACGACCTAAAGTTCAGGTCAGATGCTGCCCGAATTCAGGGGGTGTCTCGCCTTAAAGGGCTGGAAGGGCTTACTGTCACCCCATATGATCGCTCTGTGGTGGTGACAGTTCTGTACCTGAACTTTGAGGTCGATCAGGGCCTGGTGGCGAGGGTTCTCAGTCAGTACGGAACTGTCTCCGATATGCGGTGGGTCACCTACCAGGAAGGTGAGCTGAAGGGCATCTTGAACGGAAAGAGACAGTTCCGTATGGTACTGAAGAGGGAAATACCGTCCTTCCTCTTCATAGGGGGTTCCAAAGCCCATATAAGATACTTTGGGCAGCCCCGCACCTGTTTTAAGTGTTCAGAGGAGGGGCACGAAGCCAAGTCCTGTCCCAACAGACGTTGTGGCAAGTGCCTGCAGGTGGGGCACGAAAAGGCCGAGTGCCCCAACGAGGTGCGGTGTAACCTCTGTGGGGGGGAGGGACATGTTTCTGGTTCCTGCCCCACTTCGTACTCTGCCCGTGCCAGTGCGGATGTGGGGCCGGCACATGAACCCTCGCAGTCAGGCCCAGAACCTATGGTGGAGGAAAACTAGGTCCCCTTCACCTGATGAGGTGGCACATCAGGTGGAGCAGGATTTCCTTGCTGCTAAACAATGTGAAGGGGTCTCTGGGACCCCTGAGGCAGGCCCTCCATCGTCCTCCTCTTCAACACCTGGGGAGGCTGGATTATTAACAGTGGAGAATGACCTTCAACTCTCATCAGACTCGGAGACTGACTCTGCCATGTCAGATGCTGGGGGACCTGCCTCAGAGCCTCCACCAAAGGAACCACCATCGGGGGAGGGCTGGTTTGATTTGTGTGAGGG